>QKMV01000086.1:0-15608 GCA_003287335.1 Lednia tumana
CCAGTTATTAACAGTTTTTTTAAAAACTATAGTGCTGAAATTAGTCAGGAGAAATGAGTCTCAAAAAAGTAATAAGGCCTTAGATTATTTTTCTTATCTAGATCAATATCGAAGGCATATTATTAGGATGATTTAACGTGGATCGGAGGATTATTTTTAGGAAACTCTCCTCAGATAGGAAAAATTAATGCCATCAGTTTCCGATACTTCCCATATTTCAGGATGTAAACCCTTGATCTGGTGCGACACGGCGTCAGCAGTATGGCCACTTGCACTAATCAAGTCACAATTGAACTGATTAATGTCGCACCTTCTCAACCTTGCATTATTAAGGAAGGCTTGATTCCGTGTTGCAGGAGAAAGTCACTCGACAGATCAAAAACCGTTGCAATAATAATAATATGACAGCCAACGCCAACGGAGCGTTGTAACATGCACTCGAGATGTCGTAGCGTTGCATTTAGAACACAATCAAATTACCGTGTTTTCTTCTAAACGCGAACGACTTAAAATCCCTATAACTCCAAAGTGTTATTTCTCAGATAATTAATGGTGAATAGGAAAGCTACTTTCAAATATCTTCCGCATAGAACTGAATTATTGCCAACAAAACAGTAAATAATAAAAGAAGTCGGTTCAGACGATTTTGTTAGGTAATACATATTATAAGAACAATGCTCGGTTTAATTAAAATAATTAATAGGTGAAAAGATTTACTTTCTTTAGTCATAATAGCGTGCATACTAATTAGCATAAACGTGCTATAAAATAATTGTAACTCAAGAAGCAGAAGCGAAATAAATAAGTGCTCAGAAATATCAGGGAGTTCAAAAATCAATTTAAAAAAACTGCCTTTTTTGTTTGATGTACGCAACAACATCGATCAGAATCTTATCAAACCCTGTTTCTTTTGCAAATATCGCACGAATCTAATCTGAAACTTGTCGTGAAATGTAAATAACTCGCTAAATCATCGGAGGAAACATCTTTTTATCGGTTTCAAGCACAATGGGAAATCGATTATCAATGGGAAAAGTGTAAGATGCAAATCATTTCCATTGGTGGAGTTGGAATAGAGTCCCGAACAAGCATTGGCTATGACGTGTTTTCACGTCGCTCTTGAGAACAATAGCCTCACCGCAGAATCGTCACAACGATGACGACGTTATACGAGCGTAGTTGAAGGAAGCACCGTGAAATCATTCACAGAATTACATAAATTAAAATCAGTTTTATTCGCTTGCTGGAACTATTAAATGCTAATAAAAACGCATCGATGCGCTAAAAAGGTGCAACAAACTATGTGGATACGAAACAATGTAAAGTAATGACGTTTTATGATCTGATTGGAGGTGTGGTGCAGCTCCAAGGATCTGCGAAGGGTCAGCAGAGCTCAAAGTTGCAGCGAAAGTGCGCCTGCATTGTAATCAGGTTGCCCCAGGTTCGTTCCTCATGTCAGGCTATCCTGGTTGTTTATTTTCGTGATTTCCCAAAACCAGCCCGGATAATTGATTCTTCCTGATGAAAAGCTGCTCTGGCAGCGTGGAAGTAGTACCCCAAATTATTCACTTTACACTTTGGTCATCGCACACATTTGGGCCATGAACTATTTTCTTTCAATCCTTCAAACTTGGCGGAAATTATCGATGAAACTTAGGTATAGCATGCAGCTATCGCATCATTATACCTATGCATTTCGTGAGAGATCCGTAGATTACAACCAATGCTCTCGAGATATCACCGAAAAAATGCGTTACCTCATAAAAAAGATATTTATTCGAAGATGAAATGTTGGTCATCTCAAATGACGAGTTTAATAATTGTCGTTGCACGTCCCACCGAGAGATCCCCGCGTTTCCAGGCGGTGATTTCTACGCTTCAGCAGGCCATAATCTTGTCTGTTCACAAGACGAGCCGAGCTGAGCCGAGCAACATGTAGCGGCCGATGGGGCAGGGCCAGCGCACAAAAACAATCGACACTCTTCATGAAAATCAATCAGACACGCACTGTCAGATCATTTTATCAACCTAAAAGCTTTTTATGCTAGACAAAACGAGCCGAAAGAACAAAATTAATTTCTAAAGGTTATCGAAAAAAGTATTAATTGATTACGATCAGTTTCTTTTCACGTAAGAACGGGGGCATTGATATAACTTCAGTGTTTCTGATTGTAATTGGAGTAAAATATCAAAAATTACAATGCAGTCACGTGTTTAGTCTACCTATTTCAAAAGGCTTTTTATAACGTAGGATATAATAGATTGTTTCTATTTCAATTTCATCGAAAATCGACAGCCTGTATGATTTATTCCACACGATCGGGAGCACTTTCTCAGTCAGAAGCCGATAAGTTTATGAAACTCTGAGGTAAAAAAGTGACGTAATCAACGGAATATATTTTTGTAAGGGATCCAAACTCAACGTCAAACTGCAGGAGATTTGTAAGTACTTAAAGTCGGATGTTTATTGTGAACTACATCCCACTGAGACACGGAACATATTTAACCCCGCTTGGACCTTTTAGCAAAACGACTGCGATAAGAGCAAGCTGCGAGCGTCTGTCAGTGTTCAGTGGGCAGCTTTTGAAAAACTCTTGACAACCCTCGCTAAAGATAATTACATGGCAACGCCCTGGTCAGCTCTGTATGGTCTTACAAGATTTAGCTAGATCAACTCTAGGTAGGTATATATTGTAATGTTGTAATTTTTATAGACGAGATTTCTTTCAGACACCTACACCACCTTGGGCCCCATGAGTGGGCTTTTGACATTTAGATCTATATTCTTTCCCTGATCTTTATCAACCAACAGTTCTAGAGATCGTTATATATTGATTTATAGAAACAGAGTTCTGAAACGTGCCTTGTACTATCTCAAGCTATTGGCTGGAGTCGAAGAATGCAGGTGCCGAGTTTCTTGCCTTTGGTTTTCAGTGAAATGCTGCGAAAAAGGAAACCATATTTCATCCTATTTTTCACAGTTTATGAGAGAGTTTACTCGTGTACTAATTATTAGACCGATTAAAGAGAATGCAAGGTTCAAGATCACAAAAACCACATAACCGAAATGGGATTGCAAGACGATGACGATGATCTGGTAACATCGTTCTGATTCTATACACGGGTGCTAATAGCAGGGTATGTTAATGTAAAGTGGGTCGACCACTGGATCTCATGTAAAACACCGCCATTATAGGTAGGTACGTCCCGGCCATTCTTATCCACACACATGCATTGTGCTTATGGAAAATGGTGGATATTTCATAAAAATCGAGACAACATCATGTAGCAATGAAAGTGCGTTGTTTAGGGCAGTGAATTTATTTAACAGGTAGTTGCTACACGACTTAATAATGGCCCATTGTGTTGGCTATTATTGCAGTGGTAATGAATTAAAATATGTGATTTCCCATTGTGGAAAGAGAATTGCGTTGTGCAGTGCTAAATAATTAAAAGCCCTCTATCACGGATCGAAGGAAGATGGAAATTGTAAGCGTAAGGCGTATTGCGCACAGACTTCATTTAGTTTGGCCACTGCAAACGTTTAAATCGAGTTAAAAACACAACAGAAGTTACCCGCGAGATCTCGTTGACCTTATAAGTAAGTGTAACTCATTTATGTAAAGAGCTTGGTTTAGCATTTCAATTGCGGGCATTCCTTATGGTGGTACGAGAATATCGCAATTATTGTTAGCGCCGTGCCGTACATGCCATACATTGTTGGCAGATGCTGTTGGCCTCAAGTGACGGCGGAAATTGCTAATGTAGCTCGCGAAAATATGTTGATGGCAATTCGTAAATGCGTTTGATTTTAGCGTATAGTATTTTTCGAAAGTGAATTGAGTTGACTATAATGGGTTTGTTTTGGATGGAATCGAGGATGGCTTGATGTTACATTTTCAGGGTTGGGTCGAACTGAAACCGCAATTGCGATGTAGAAATGCATTAACATATCCCTGGCATGGCACGTTGAAATTACAATCAAACATAAATCTCGCTTTCTCACTTCACAAGTTACCCGCGGCAAATCCACATACTTATACGCACATTACATAAGCAAACGGTATACACGCGTTCATAAACATATTTGATTACAATAATTTAGCAACGAGTCAGAACGTATTCGGTTCTAACTTCTAATACAGCGCCGCAACCGAGGCTTTTGAAATGCATCTTGGCCTCGCAATGGTAGTTCGATATCGTCTTGTATAATTACCATACCTACAGATCCCATGCCCGTGTCATGCTCGAATGGATCTGTCTTGGCTAATGCGGCATTACGAGCGCCAGCAATCATCGGGTGCATACGAAAGTCAGTGGCCAGTGGTCTGAACGGACAGATGGACGGAGACACAAAGGGATGATCATTGCATCGGCATCGTCAGCCAAGCTCATATTCATGTACTAACGGTAAGGTATTCAGCCTTCTTCCGACGTTTGTCTCCCGAAGGCCGACTAGTCCACTGACTCGAATGTGATTGAAGGAGTCAATCTGCCCTTTACATTATTATGTTACCCACAAGACCGTGATCTTTGTGATTGGGACTGAAACCACAGAGATGAAATCTCTGGAAAAATATATTGTTGTATACCAGAGGTAAATCCAAGGCTGGTCAAGAAAAGCATGAGCATTGTCCAGCCGGAACTAGAAATGCGTCACTGCTCGGCGTGGAACTAATTTTGGAAATGAAATTTTAAGGTGTACAATTAATCAAAAAGGGCGTGCGTGGTTGAAACTGCGCAAAAAGACCTCCAGGCGCCTGTGGGTGGTAAAAATCTCGCGAAATATACGATGCTCGGCGGTAAAAAGCTTTACACGATGCCGACAGTCACAAGAAGATCAGCTTACTGGATGATTACGATTAATGTGTACTCTGTACAGTCTTTCAACGCCTCCACCTCCAAAATTATTTGTATTATAAACCAGAAAAAATCAACCAGAAGAAATAAGAGAAACAGAAAAAAACATGATTACATTGTTGCGTCAATCAAATGGTTAAGAAAACTACATCACATTATGGGAAGAGCTATGATATTCTTCTCCCATTGTCATGCAAGTGGCTCAGAACCTATAATACAAACGTATCGAACAATGTCCAAATCAAAGTATTATAAAAAATGCATCACGGTCCGTGGTTCGACGGTGTGTTCCACCACGTTGCGCGGAGTATGCGGGGCCTCGAAGGCACGCACTAGCACGCACAATGTCCACGCAGGGCGCGGATAATGCGCTCTCAGCTGGAGACTTCAACGCACGGAGATCATATTTAGAGGCGGTCGGGTAAACTATTCACGTTTCGAAGTGATGACTATCTCGGACAGTACTACGACGTAACACACGACATGAGACGACTGAAATCCTAGCTACATCTTCATCAGATCGTACGAATGGTCTTGGTAGTGAAAATAAGTTGGGCTCATGCCCTTTTGAAGAAGTCGTGTTCTGTTAAAGGTGAACCAAGGCACCATATCTCGAAACTTTCTCGAATGGTGATTTTAATGAAGACATTTCTTTGCTTTCCTGTACAAATCTGGCATGTAATGCACGATAATTGATATCGGGCAAAACGTGGATGGTAATTGTATTGCTACTTTAAGACGTATAAAGCGTTTCGTGTGAATGTGCAACGCATACGAAACACTTCAAACTGTCAATTAAAACAAATAAACACGGATGCGCGTTAATGAACCATAACATATCGTTAGTCGTGAAACATATTTCCCCCTGTAATTACTAATTAGACAGTAATCGTAGAACTTCCCAGATAAAAAAAAGAAAAAAAAAACACGATCTACCGAATAGCTGGTATGAACCTATTTCCGAGCATGAAAAGTCACGTCGTTTTCTCTTACCTCCCGCCGTACAGCGGCGGCGTCTCCTCATCGTCCGAAAAGTTCTCGTCGCTCACGTCGTTCCTGATCGGCATCGCCTGGGTGGCCATGGCTGGAACAGAACGGGCAGATCAATTTAAGTCACTAACTAAAGCACGTCTTTCGGGACCGACGATGCTTCTCATCTATCACTGTTCCCAAACTTGTAGAAAGTGGAGTGGATATGGTAGGAAGCAAATATGTTTCGGACACGGTAGTCAGTAACCCAGTGGCTTCATATTTTAAAAGATAAGGACTGACAGGTTATATAACTATACCTGATACAATGAAAAAAACGTCGAATTGGCCGAATCAGAAATGCGGCCAGCAGTGCGGAGCATACAAAGAAGAGATAGCAATCAATTAGACCAGGTCTGTTTGAAACTCAACCGACGCTTCCCATGGTTTGGTCGCCATTTTCACGCACTACACGCATGCCGCACAAAATAACGGCAATCTTACGAACAAGAAATAGAGAATTGCATGGTTTCGGCTTCGCTATCGTGCTGGAGAGAGGTCTCGCTCTGGTTGGAACCGAGTGGTCAGTCAACAAGTCCTATTCTTCGGGTGTGTCTTGGCACAAGACGGCCTTCGTACGAGTTTCGTCGTCTTATTTGAATCACGAGCAAGGTCGCTACACGTTTACGGTATTCGATCGTTTCTTGGCACATGTCTCATTTTCATAACGGTACGGAAAAATTACAATGTCATTCTGATGATAATTATATAACGCGATCGTAGTCGGTGAGGCACCGATGGATGCACAGTGTACGAAGGATGGTGAAGAAATTATGGAAAGGAACCATAGTAAAATTTCATCGCCATTGTAAAAACGATTCGTGTAGACAGGAAATTAAATTTACATAAATATCCGAGTGATCCTAATATGGTCACGAGAGGAAATTTTCTTTTAGAATCAATGGACACAGAATGCACGTGCCGCGGGTTTGGGCATCAAAATATAAGTGAGAATCCGTGGAATTACGCCGTGTGCACGTTTTCATCGCAGTCGAGAGAAAAATTTGATTGTTGCAAAGGTTGCGTGACGAACATTCTGGTCGATGATGTTTGGCTGGCCAAGTAAAGCGTCTTGAAGTTTGCCTCAGACTGATAAGATAGTGGTCAAGTTCTTGGTCAGCAGCAACACAACTATTTCTACTATCTCAAGTAGCTTAGGTGCAATAATACAGCTGATATGAAAGAATGCAATTATCTTTTGGTTTTGACAGCCGTAAAGCACACTCTTCGCACTCAACACGTGCAGAACAAGCTGTTTTCGTCGGGTGATGCAATTTTCAAAGCAAGCTCCGACTTATAAAATTAACTCTGTTATCTTACGCCAAAGTCCCCGAAGCTAAGATCTTCAGTTGGCAAAGAGGAGAACTTTATTCCACATTTGTTTCCATCTTAGTGCTGATATTAAATCGATTAATTCCAGTGCGGTTGATTTGACTGGCGTGGACCAGGATTGAATCTTGGATTAGGTATAATACGTAGCCTTGCTCCTAATATGCTCTGACTTTCTGAGCCTACCAATACCATCAGTTAACTGATCATATTAACTTAGTTAAATCAAAATACATTAAGATTAAAAGGAAAATTTATACGACTATACTTACTAACAAGGTGCCATAGTATAGCTGGGAAAAAATGTGTTCGCCATTTAATATCGAAGAGTTATGAGTTATTGCTGGGACGCAAATTTCTTAAAAAGAAACCCTTAGCGTGGGTACACAGAAAATTACTGTTTTTAATGCGCAACTATAACACGAATTTAAAGATCATGAATGTCATTAATTGAAACTATTTTAACAACCACTATTCCGATAAACTCATCTTAATCGCATTATGGTGAAGCAAGTTGTATACTATAGTTTTTCTTCCAAGATATACGGCCATTATACGACAATTTATGCTTAATGACAGTTTATTCGATGAGATACAGTATAATATATCTAACGGCAATCTGATTTCCAATTCAAGGATCAATTTTCGTAACCGCGTATAGTCATAATAATTACATACCGATGAAAGGTCAAAATGCACCGAGATGCTGTACTATGCAATGATCTGACGAAGAATGAAGTTCTATATCCTTTTCTCTCCTTCGACATTCTTCCATGAACTGCATTGGCTATGTACGTAAGAATGGAGATAGTAGGCGTGAGAATAACTAAATCACTGCACTTCAATTGCTACAAAAATAAATTGCACTGATTTATCTAGACGATGATGATCTCACAATGACCGCCGATCCTTTCCCTTTCTTTGCGATTTGCAGAGAGCAAGACAAGCGGACGATGAGAGGCAGTAAATCACGAAAGATATCGATGACACCGTATGATTGGCATCGGAAATAATGAATCACATTGCCGATTATCGCATGCCCACACGATAATGGCAGGGAGAAGACACGAATGTATTCTTCCGAGATAACAATCGAAGAATATCAAAAATGGTACGAATATTTCCGATTATTTAATTTCTCATCGATGTATTACCCACATAACTACTTACGCATTGTGGCTAATTGTTTATCGAAAGACTTTGAAAGTGATTGTGTTGAAAATTCTGAATAATAATGATAAAAGTAATAATAAATGCATAAATACTTTTATAGAAAGTGAAATCATGAAGCGCGAAGGTGATTACCGAGTTTTTTGGAAAATATTACAACTGCGAAATAATGTAGTAAACTAATGATTTATAATGATTTTTCATTGAACATTTCGTGCAACCATGTAAACGATCATTGCGCTTCGATGAAAGTAAGAATGGGTTTAAAAATTAATTATCGAATCATAAATTGGAACTATTCGCTCATCACTTTCAAAACACAAATTCGTGAATGAACCATCTCTAATGAATGGAATGCTTTGTCCAACGTAAGAAGTGACGAAACATCTTCATAGTTCATGAAAATACATTTTAGTGACAAATGAAACAGTTTTATTAGAAAGGTAAAATAAGTGATTTAACCTATTGAGTTTATATTACGTTGCCATTTGATTTTGACAGTTGCTCGGAATGCATTCCAATGTTCAGTCCTCACCGCGTGTATTGGGTCGAGGACTTCTCTTGGGCGTTGAAATATAATGACACGTTCATGACAAACGTACGTCCATTGTTCACGAAACCCATGTGAAGGGAGCATTAAGCTTGCTTCCATGTACGTCGGACTGGGAGAACACTTCACGGCAACCTTTTTCCAAAGCTTTAAGACTGGGTTAATAGGAAGCTTACACCACAGAAAAAGGCTTGTTTATTCTATGCTTTTACGTCAAAATTCCGATCGTTGAATATCTTATTCTCTGGGATCAAAGATAGTATGTTCACCATTAGATGCAAACCGAAACTTGACCAATTTTCGTGTCCAAGCATAGAACAGTTTTTATAACTGCATTCGATGGTTGACGATCATACTTAGACAAGGTGTGATGAAGAGATATAAATTATAGAACTAATTAAAATTCTCCATAAATATTTTTGCAAATGTGTTTTTTCTCGGAGACAAGGACAATGGACACGTAAAACATTTCATACAGAAACACATACCATCGCTTCTTTCGAAGAGCTATTATTTTGTCATGGCCACTGCTCCAATTTGAAGCAAATTAATTATGGTCATAAAGTGGTCAATCTTACTATTATTATCTCTCAGGACACATAGAAAAGTCCCCGCCAATAGACATCTGACTATAACTAGCCAAGTTGTTAGCGAATTCGGGCGTGGTCACTTTTCCTCGGCGGGCTGGCATTGGGAGCTGGCGAGGTGACGGGCTGCGCTTTTCCTTGTCCAAAGACGGCGTTAGTTCAAAGCTCCACGGTTTCGAGGTTACTGTCGGAGGGTGTGAACCGAATGATGCGGTCACATTGATTAGTAACATGACGGATGGAAGGACGGACTATTCCTCGACTATAAAGTTCATGGAGAATATTCTTAAGGATTCCTTCAGTAGGAAGTACTTTAATCGCTCATCTGACCACGCTGGTATCCGAAACTAGCTGTAAAATTTATGTCAGTGTTGGGGTGACCTCTTTTCACTGCATTCGTGTGAACGGCCATTTACAATGTTATTATATCAATGATGACTGTTTACTTCATTGCAAACAGGAACATCGTACACACATACCTTCACTCTGTCCTGTGATATAGTTTCTGGAATCATGAGGAAGCAGATCTATTGATTTTGATACTCTTAGCGGGTTCTATATATTATAGTTAGCATGTAGTTCAAGCTCCGTAAACATCGTCATCTTGAAACTAATTAAATAAAGTCTATAGGGTGGACGTAATTTAACGACAAGGTCAGTATCTGATTATTTATTACAACTATATAGAGTTAGACAATGGTACGTGACAATGGTATGATTGTGGATAACAACCATGCCATGCAACCTTGTCTGCATGCTGACTAACACTTTCTTCGGGTTCGAAATCCAGCCACACCCAAAAATCGAGTGCAAAATATCTTATCACGACTTAACGTAATTGATTCAAAGGTAGATATTGACCAGATCGATTTGTTCACGAAATTATACTTTCCGGATGTTGATGAAAAATACAGATTACACGCTTTAAAGCTACGTTTTATAGTGTGGCTAAAAAAAGCTCTAGATACTGGTTTGACGAAAAGCTCAAACTATAAGGAAAACAATGGAGTTGATCAAGGAAGAAAGGATAGACAAAAATAAGAGGTGAGGCTAGGAGAGGGACAGTGGAAACGCCAGCGTGTGAATAATTATGATTCGGGCCACAGGTCACCCAGGACGAATAGCCCGAGAGCAAAGTTTTGAATGTGAGACCGTAACTTATGTAAGGACCAATTGATGTGCACCGATAAATCATCTTTCACACGATGAATTAAAATGAGCTTGCACAACACAAAATTTTGTTGCTGTCGTGTCAAAAAATCTCCCGTAAATTTAATCTAATTAATTAATCTTTTAACACGGTTCATCTGATCCAATCACAGGTAAGCTAATGGCAACAGCCACCATCTTTCGCCGCGGTATGCTTTTGCTTTCCGAGCTGAAAACTTGGAACTTTCAAAGGCATTTCAAAACCAGCAGGATTCAACATAAAAATAAAACTCCACACAAGAGTTTTGAAAGAAAAAGCGGAAAATGCTGAGAAAATTGTGTATACGTGTAAGCGGTGGATCGTTCATTGTGATGTTGGTTGGCCTATATTCACACTTTAATTCGTTCCTCTGTTCGCATGTAGCACGTCACGACTTAATTATCTGATGTCCGAGATGCGAGATACGAGATCGTGTATTCATTCATCTGGTGAGCGATAAAAGAGGTAGCAACTAGACTGATTGACACTGACATCTCATTAGCTATGATTACAGAATCTTCACGGCGTGCATCTTCGAAGGATACACAGCCTGACTTTCGATTTTACGAAACGAAAAAATTCCCTCGTTGTTTTTAACCACCCAGAAACGACGAGAGGCTGCACATTTTCGAATATAAGAAGTCAAAACTTCATGTGCTGTGCTTTATTTGAAAAGTGTATACTGATTTTCATGCATGCCCACGTAGTTCAAGATTGAAAATATAGAAACCAATGCGGAAAGATGAAAGAAGGACATCATGCCAAGCAGTAAATTGAATATTTCGGCGGCATTGAATTGAAATATATTATTCACTGTCATTTACGGTCTCTCAGAAATTAGGCTCTATGGCAAGGTGAAGTTAAATAATAGTAATTACAATTAGTAAGAACAGACATACAGTCTTGCGGTATGTGTCTGTTACAACAATTGAACTGAACCCGGATCACTAGAGATAAACTCTGAAATGAACTATAAATATCAGCAAGTCGTGCAGCTATCTTTCGCAAGCAATCCGATATCACATTGCTGAGGGGGTGGTTTCTACTAGAGAAACGTTAGATTTCTTCTTATTCGTGTAAAAATCAGTGTCAACAACACCTTTATGGCAGGTAAATGCACTACATAAAGCTACTTCCCCTCCCAGTTCATGCAAATAAATTATACATTTAAAACAACTTAGCTAGCCTATCTCCAGACACCAGAGACCAGCCAGACGACAGTAAACTGCAGTTGCTATCAAAATTAAATCACGATTGTTCTTCGAACTTCAAAGTGTGCAGCCACTGCTTGTGTTCCCGACCATTTTCACCGTCAACCCATACAGTAAACTTTTAGTCTATGGTCAAACCAAATCTTTGCATAACGACGCCGCATTGGTTATGAGTGACATGAAGCAGTAGCAAAGATCAGCATAAAGATCGGTGTCCAGCTCTCACTTTCTGTTTCTGAACAGAAATGGAGGTAGCATATTGGCTGACGGCAAACTGTGTGCTTTATTTTTACCGAGTCTGCACGGGTGACGCCCTGGCGTGCTTATTTAACCAGCTATAGATGTAATGCTTCTGCTGCCCACGAGACAAGCAATCTGCAGTGTATTACTCGCGTACAAGCGTGTGTTGGGACAATGTCCTAGTGCTTGTTGCCACAGCTCAGACTCGGAGCACCGCGAGTATTCGTGACTGAAAATACTGGATCACCTGAAGCTATCGTACATGAATCAATACAGCGACGCGTTTTCATTTCTCTCGCATTTCCCGAAGCCATTTTTAGAAAATATGTTTTAATATTGACGTACCAGAGCTTTGATATCACGCATGTTGAGGTGATTTATTATAAACCGTTTCAAACTGATTTATGCAGAAGATTTAATCGTTGAAGGTATCTACGTACATTATGAGGCTGGGAAAAATGACTAAATCAGAGCCGATTTTCCCTAATGTGTATGAACCCCACTCGGTCATAAGATGCGGCTGTAAGTGTGAATTAACACATTGCTTTTTACGACTTTTTGGGCCGATTAATGAAGCTCTGTAAGGCTGATTAGAGACGCTTTCACGTTAGATCTTTACGAGAAAAACGTGCTTGGATCCAAATCTTCTGTGACAAGTAGTGCCTATAAATGGTTATCTCCTTGCTGCAAATGATTAATGTATAAAAAACTACATGATACAAATGCACGGAAAAAATACGAGAAGCATAAGAGATATACAAGACTTTAGAAAGGGGAGCATAAAATGCAAGTCAACATTCTAACAGCGTAATTGTATTTTAAAACAAAGAACAAAACTCTCGTCCCAGTGCCAAAACAATAACGATCCAATTATTTGATACAATCGGGTAAATAAAATACTATCTCAGCCAATCGCATTTCGTTTTATGGAACAGATACAAATAAACGTTCTAAGGAATTAAAAAAGTCAGAAAGAGCACTATATTCTCGCATTTTGACGAAACGTTGTAACTAATCTGATCCCCGATTGTATGGAAGCCGGTTGAAATTCACTCGATGAGCTCCTGCACCACTTTTCCTACACGCCAAAGAGCTCATGCGATCAGAAGCCGTGCGTGGTACGCTACAATTGACGACCACCTTACACCTCTTCGCACCTCCTTGCAATGGTTTTGCACGTGCAACAGCTTTGTCTTCGAGCCAATAAACTGTGTTCTTTGCAACGTGGGTGACGAGGTTACGACCTGACCAGGGCATTGGCCAACGTCAGTTGAGAACCTCAGACCACAGCCATATTATAAGTCAAGCGGCGGGATAAAGCGGCGGGAGCGCTGGTTTTCTGCTCAAATGGACCTTGTATCGATTAAAGCGAAATGTTGCCGCATCCGATGCCTTGCGGTTAGATGGAAATTCTAAATGTATTAAATTTAATGTTATATGCACTTTTGTCCGGGGGCTCAAATTACCGAAGGGGATGTTGTAAAATTATTGTCATCGACAACGGTGTTTCCCATAATCCGGCAAAAATGTTAATGGCAAATGAATTGATATTGTTTGAGGAACTCAAATTACTAACCCCTTTGTCCTTCTCGCAGACCAGAATAATATTGGTGTTTTTGCGAATAATTGGCGTTCAGGTATGGCATTGCGCATTTATTTGTTTTTTGCACTCACTCCGTCTTAGCGAGGCTAGCAACAAGGTGTGAACATATCTGGGACTGGCTTTCGGTGTGTCAATGTACCAAAATCGTGTAGGACAGCAAAATGCTCGATACACCACAAGCCTGTGTTTTCATGGTTGATTACATCGAGCGTGATTACTGCAACTAAATCCCAATCATTTTTCTATTACCGTCGTAAGAGAGTCTTAATGATACATTTCATACTGACACAGATGAAAACGCCAGCCTAACCACACAAATGTTGTTATACACTATTTACATACCAAAATACAAGAGCTTTATCATCGTTTTTTCCGAAAGTCATCTTCACGTGTTGACCCAATTTTTTTCTAAATATCAGGAGCCTGATTTGAAGCCAACTATAAAAGGCTAAATGAAGATTGCGTTTTGAAAATTGGAAGTGGCATCATATAGACATGAGATCTACAGTAAATACATCGCCTGCATTGAACCTGGTATAATAAGACGTCCACCGCGTACACATAATTATGGTGGTTTATTTTTTTGTAAGAAAACACATGCAATGGATGTACAAGTGCTATTTCTTCAGAGGATTGACTGAATAAGATTTTTTTTTGCACAGGAGGTGAAAACTGTTAAAATTTAAAAGCCTGTAATCATAAAATCAATGTCAAAATTGGAATTTATTTTCGTCAACCTTAAATTATAAGCCGTTGCTAGATGTCAATAATGTAGAACGGCCGAAACATGTTATAGATTTGAGAGGTGGGCACACCAAATTCCAACTGTACGTCTTGTTGCCGTTTCCGTTGCATGATTAATCTACCATACTCGCGACGTTCGCGACGCGGCCGTACACGACAAGTCACAAGTGTGCAGCCTTCTCAAGAAAGTGTCTTGCAGCCTGAATAATTCACGAAAGTGAACCACGCCGTGCCAAGCTGCCGTTATAATTGTTCCGCCGAATGCAAAGCATATATAATAAATTAAGAGCGGAAGCCAAAAGCTGTCGATACAAAGTCCTACAAGAATGAGATATACTTTACACTTTCGATGGTATCCTTGGCAGACCACGGCTGGTGACATACTTGAAATCCTTGGTTCGTTTCGTCTTGTCCCCAAGAAATTTAAAAGCTGTCCTTAGGAGATACAGGAAAGTGATCGTGTTTCTGACTTAAGCATGGCATCGTTGATCGATCGGTATACTTAATCAAGGTTGTCTTGTGAAGATTTTGAATATTGTTGGTCTTAATGGCCGATAATAAAGTAATTGCACCACTAAATCATGATCCGTTCGCTTCTCCATGACTTCGTGATGATGTTGAGGAAGGTTAATTGGGATCTCTCGTCTTGCGTTAGCCCACTTGTTTAATTTTCACAAAAACAAATTAAAATTAGGAAAGGTAAATTATGTTATATTGTCTACGATTGAGTTCATACACAGGACGAGATTACACATTACGGCAACAAAACAACAAAAAACAAAAGGGCAATTATTTTGTGAATTTTACGCAAGAGCAAACAATCCTGTAAAAACTGAAATTCCTTTTCATGAACTTGACGTACCAATTTTCAGATTAATTTAAAATAGTTATTTCGGCCATCTGTCAATATAAGGAAAGGTTTCCTGACACTGACCTTATCACCATCACAAGCAATGTGTCAGTGTCATCGTAACAATGAGTCTACCTATTTCACATCCTTCTATAGGCGCCGGGCACGTCATTGGCCTGCTGAGTGCCGACTATTGCAAATTGGCGACCGTTGTGCACTGCACATACGAAGAGATGAATGCACGAG
>QKMV01000086.1:15708-33243 GCA_003287335.1 Lednia tumana
CTTAAAATAAGGTCAACTTACATCATACACACATTTTCACGAGAATTTGTATTCAAAAAATACGGGATGAAGTTTTATTCTTTACGGTTCATGTTAAAGGCCAGTACCCACTCTTTGTCATTGCTAATTTTGTTACATTCGCGATTGAGTTTCCCCGCTACTATGAACTGCACGGAAATGTTACTCAAGTAAACAAGGCCACTTTGGGTATACCTACGTTTCTTTTAACTCGCCCGATCAGCGAAGTACTGGGCAGTCATTTATATTTGCAATAATATCAAAACGGTACTACCTTTCGTTGTACTTTTACGTATACAGATATCAGTAAACGAGACCAATCCAATTCCAATATCAAAAACAAGTAGGTTGAAATTAAGCTGATTAAAAAAGACACAGTACTACCTTGAGTTACAATTGAAAACGTGATTTATATAAACCATAATTTATCGAATAATCCAAATAAGAAACTCAACCATGCCATTTTATTTATTTATCGGGTCTCCTGTCTTCAATTGATCATAACTTTTCAGGGATTGTTTGATGTCCTTTGTCCAGTCAACCAACGTTTTGACATCGAATTGGCAACAAATCAAGCCGATAGCCATTAGCAAGAAAATATGGAACAACACCTTTCCCTGATGACATCAACTTTTGATTTCAAAAACACAAGTCCGGGTGTTTATTTGAAATTGTGCTCTTCGATAATGTTTCTCATTAGCACGTTGCAATATACGAGCGAGCCAAAGCTGACTAACCAGTGACCTATAGAATCCGCATAATAGCAGCTTCATTCTTAGGATGGCCTACTCGCGGTGAGGAGGATCTAGGTCGGAGCGGAACCACCGTACGTCCGATTCCGAATCTGTTACGCGATGTGCTCTATGATTCAATACGTCTTCAGCATGGTTCACGGGACAGAATTAATATTTAGTTGCTATTTGCATACTGCATAGCATGCGGAGGAACGATCAGCCCGCGATAAAACCATTCTTTGCCACCGCTGTGAAGTGCAGAGTCACCAAGATCTAAACAAGCTGCAGGGAAAGTAGGTCACAAGTCTCGTCCACACCTGACACAGGGAAATTCGTGTGCCATAGTTGCCAAATGTTATCATTCATCATTTTATAGAATCGGGATAAAAAATGTGTGTGTGCACAGTAAACCCGTTTGTCTTTGTAAGAAACCTCATGACTGTGACTAGATGAGTGTCTAGCGCTTTGAGGAAAATCTCTGAGAGTTGCACTTGAAAATTTTGCACCTGCGGCAATTGATTCATAATTGGGAAACAAATACCCTACAGTGCATTTTTCTTAAAACTATAAGGTAGATAGGTACTTTGTATACAGCTTGACTCCAGCGTAAGAAGAAAATTCGATAATTGCCAATCATTCACCCATTGCAAATGCAACGGGGCAAGCGTTAAACTCATGTATAAATTTATGGCACCCTGACAATGTTCAAAATCTATGGAGATTACCGTTCAGGTTTTCAGACTGTAAGATATTAATAGAACTCAAGGTTTGCGTTGCAATATCCGCAATAAACACACTACTTTCAAGTAGCTCAGACAGAGTTTCACGCATCAGGCAAAAGAGACATCATTTTACCTAAAAGCAATGTTTTTCTCATTTTGGAAGGACGTTTTGAAACAATTTTTGATTTAATTAAAGTAAAATTCGTTCGATTAGCTAGTGCGAAGTTAATCGCACGTGCAGTTTTCGAATGCAATGTGGTGAATTTCTATACGAATTAGATCACCCCGAGGGCTAAAACAGGACGTAGATGGTAAAATCATGTCCAACGTACGTGCCATGAAGCTAACGTGCAATTTTGAAAAGTAAACTCATCTCACTTAAGTAGCGTTCTGCGAGTTTTTTCCTGGTGTCTAATGGAATTATATAGCTCATTAAAAACAACAGGCTTGTTCATTCATTCTTTGCGATGCGCTGTATCTATGATGTTACCGTTAGCATTTCCAACTGTAAAGTGTGTATCGAAGTATAAGGAGGTTATAGCCGAGCATAATTAGGCTGACTATCTGGGTGAAGGAACATGTGATATGGTTGCATTAACCTTAATCTACATTAAGTTAAATCTTATAAATGTACATGTAGAGGAGACATATATATTACTCGGAAATTAATTGATGAAACCAATCAATCTTATACGGCATCAACTTTACTGGTGGTATTAGCAAAAGGTGACATGAGTGCGTCAATGTCATTTAGAAAGGTATGATATCGTTTGCAGCGTTTTAATTATCATCGGCGATTTAAGTTGCAATTTGGAAGCAAGATAATTCTGCTAAAAACTTATCTTATTCCGATGTGCACATCTTAACGCAAATAATCTGCACGAAGCTAGAAAACTTGCCACAATCCAAGATTCTAGTCGACCCTTCTGGCTATGTCAATTTATCACCCACTTCAAAAATGGTTTCGTTTGACTTCGAAAATCTTTCGGCTGCAAATCGCCAATGACAACACAATGCTTCATAGCCATGATTCGCCAATAAAATTGCACCAAAACGCGGTTAGCGCTAAGTATTTATTTTCATCGATGTACACTAAGAAATCAATGCCAATTAGGCTTAAGTCTGCTTCCGCGTGAAAGGCAAATTAATCACCCTCGGCAATTACGCAAGCAGCTGCAGAAATATTGCATAGATGAAAACATTACGAGGCGTAGGCGGTCAATGGCTCATTACAGCCTAAGACCAAACAGCAACAGCCTTGGCGCAGCAAAGGGCGCATAGACATCTTTATATCAGATTGATGATGTCACGTCAAAGATGAGTACCGTTGTGCCATACACCTGGCACAAGGAACCTTTTGCGACGAACGAGCATGAATGGCCCACTGGAACATTGGAATCTCAAAAACCCGGACGTGAAGGGAGGAAACGGTGCCCATACGTTTGAATTATTCTAGCTCAAGAGTCAAGACAGACCAGCGTCGTGAATAAATGGAACCAATTTAAAAGAGTAAATTAATGAAGGAAAAATAAGTGCAGGTAGTTGCATTTTCACTTCGTCGTATACGTCGCACGGTGTAATGCAGCCAAATACACCCCAAAGTCATTTGAAATTCCTATTCCGCCTTTTCTAGCGGAAATTGTCAAATGAGATCTCAATTTGCCCATTATATCAGCAATATTGATTTGGCACAATTAGAACAGATAAGGATTAATAAAAGGAATCAGATAAAAATCATTGATTGCACGCAATATATCTTTATATTATGTTTCCATCGAGGATATAAAGTATAGTAATATAACATTTTGTCATATTCTCTAGGAATTAATATCTTTGCTTAAAAAACTGTCTCCAATATTGTAGGATAATATCATGCAAAAATGTCAAAACTCACCGATTTTTAAATAATCCTTTTCTTTCGCTGAAACTATTCCCAGTTGGTTTTACGGAACCTGCAATTCCATGCTTCCACTCACATTTGCACGCACTGCATCTGACACTCGGCAAAAGAAGCAAATAAAAAACAGCCAAGATGTTGGTAGATGAACCAACGCGAGGAGCAACCGGCTGCTACTAAACTACCTTCACCTATCTTGTCTTGTAGCCGACTGACCGAACTAGACTCAATCTTGGCATTCGACAAAAAGAAAACTCGTGAAAGCGACTGTCTGATTGGATGTGACGTCACAATCACCCACGAATAAAATCTCTATCTGTTCCATACTAAAAGGTAATCAGTAATCGGTATGTTTATCGAATTTTATCTCCTGTTTGTGTAAGTGGTCAAGGTGCATCAAGTTTTGCAACATCCGATCACCACGAATTTGCAACTCGATGGATGAAACCATCAGACATTCGGTGGTGAGGGCGTCGTTCTTGGAACTCGACCCTCGAGAGGTACAATGCGAAAATACCAAAAATAATTTTTAATATTTTAGTGCTCCTAGTGGTTCGAAATGGCGTACGTCTAAATACACCAATAATTTGTCTTCAGTATTTCAAATTATTTCTGTGAAGCTAAGCCGAACTTGGCTAACAAGCAACGAGGTTGACAAAAAATGTACTCGAAATCAAATTAAATAAGCAAGCTGATGGCAATTATACCAACCAGTGGTGAAATCAATTAAACAAATTACGATATAATTAAAAAGTAAAAATATACTGCCAACAGCTTCAATTGTCCCACCCGTTGCGACTTTCTAATCAGGGAAACAGGGGTAGCGGAAACTGGCCAGCATATTATTATTTTCTAATAGCTATTAAATTCCAAATTGCGGGTCAAAAATTAAAATATACGCAATATATTTTTAATGGGTTTAATAATTCGTTCAGTTGGAATGTTGCTTGACTGGATGCTGAAACCCCTATAGTTTATAGCCGTACTTATAACCGTACGCTTGCATTTTCCGAGTGCAAGTAAAATTGTGGAATGTGAAGATGGCAACATTGAAAGCATTTTAACTCGCATCCATCTGCATTGTCTAGAAAACATTAGCTAAAAACATTAAATGAATACCTAGTTCGGCTGTTAGCAAGATGAAGCAGCCCCAGGATGCGTCTAGGACGGTATATGATCCTTACCTAACGGTCTGGCTCGGACGCTCACAGATTAATTAAAACTGCAATTTAGATTACCGGCGACTCGCACGGTTTTGTCTCGCGATATTGATATCATTAATTGACATGTAGGATCAGAGTGATAACGATCTTGACGCAGATACAGGGTGCTAGGTGACAGAACCCCGATACTTAGCTACAATTACGCAGCTATACCAGGTAGATATAATCTAATCAGGCCAGGGAGAGATAGGGTTTAGATGCAATTAGCATAAATTAACAAATAAGCTTGTCATAAAATGTGGTCAATGTACATTGTGGACGTTTATTTGGGAAATACCACGTAATACATGACGATATCATGATGGCAGTACGAATACCCAGTGTTAGGTATAGGCAACAGGCGTTACATGGGTGCTGGTCGGGATACTTTTACAAAAAATATTGAATTGGAAACGCTCAAGCTATTTTCTTTATTTCTTCTCGTAGAATTTTACAACAAAATTCATGTCACGACGTATGCATATAAAAAGAAATACTGATGCTTGCTTACCTCTTAAAACTGGACAATAATACTGAATAAGCAACTGAATAAATTATAAATAAAATTATATAAGTAACAGTAGCTAGGAATATCACACTTGCCTTGGCACATAGGCAAAGACAGCTAGTTTTATGACAAACTGTACATGGGTTTGCTTCACTAAATGTTTCGTCTTTCGACCATTATTTGATAAATTGAGATGTAAATCTGGGCAAGAAACAGTGATACTGATGCCTATAGAAGGTAGATATCAAATTATGAAATCATTTGATTATTATTGATTAATGTCCTTAGTCCTAGTAAGTTCAGGTGCAATTCATTTGCCTCGTTCAGGCACTAGGCACATTAATGAATAAATAAGTACATAATACTCAACATTTACAAAAAATAAAAATACAGAAACAAAATTGTTTGTACACAATATTTACAAAAAATGGAATAATTTCTTGAAAGAAACACTCTTGACTAACCATATAAATACCAGGATAACGCGTAAGATCTTTGTAGCAGAACGGACACACACAAAGGGCGTTCAAATGAGGGAACAATAACCAAACTTACACAAAAAGCTTCACATTTTCACATCTGGCCGCTGGTGATTGTACAATTTTTATCGAGATTCTCGGGCGTTGCAAACGTCACTGAATCTCTCCCAGACGTCATGTCCATCGACTTGGAAGTACTGGCAATCGAACCCAAGTTGTTTCCCATCGACTTGAGACTACTGAGGCTGTCCATTGTGAAACTCATCGGCGAAATAAACATATTACTGAGATTGCTCGATGAGAGGAGGTTGCTCGAAGACAGAGCCATGTCTCGTAAGCTACTTGACGAGAGGCCCAGATTGGTCAAGCTGCTACTAGACCGCGCCAGGTTAGACAGGTTGTTTGACGAGATCGAGGTTCTGCTTGTGTCCGAGGTGAGACCAAGCATAGAGGAGGCCGAAGGGAAGCTCCCGCTAGCAAAAAGAGCACTAGCAATGTCTGAACTCATCATCAGATTGCTATTGTTGGTTTTCACTGAGCTTGGCATCGGAATGTTCGGAACGAGAAGGTTCACTCGGTCCAGATTCGAAGGGCTTGTGTTTACCGTGTTCGGAATCTCAGAAAGGTTGAACGACTTGTTTCCATTCTCACAGTTCTGGGATACGAGATCCCGAATGAAACCCCACAAGACTCCATCACTTTGGTCGCGAGGAAACTTTGACGTGAGAGTATTCTAGAAACGAAAGTATCGGTGTCATTGGACTATTGAGTGAATATTTGAGAGTGGGTTGCTGTGCCATGGAAATCAAGCAAAGTACACTACCTAACAGCAAACCATTCAAGCAAGGATGTGTGAATCTGTGCTCGAAAGTATCGAAACATGTAAAACTAAACACAGACATTCGAGACAGAAGTCAGTCATGAACAACTCATTTTATGTACAAGAAAACGTGACATTCTGCAGGGGCGGCTCGTGAGGGAGTACTGCAGTGCTGCAGACCCCCTAGTTTTCCGGTCTACACCTTAAAACAATCAACAACTTGATTTTGTTTTGAAATATTGTTTTATACCGATACATAAATATAGGTATCGCCTTCAACCAGAAAAATATTCATTAATCGTACTGCATAAGCGGTATCTGCTATGGCTCGCGTGGCATTGCATTTGAAGAGCGAACAAACTCGCCCACATCAAATGGACTCAACAGCCGTGCTGTAAAAATGGGCACCCCGCCTGTGACGTCATCCGCGTCATAGCCGAGGGAAGAGAGGGGGAACGAAGCTTTGTGTTTGGTCGTCCTCAGCCAGCTGGAGATAGGTCTGACATGCAGCACGATGCAGCGTCGTCATCCATCGAGGCTTGTGCTGCGATCGTACGACGGCCTAGCGAACTGAAGCGTTTCCGGACTCAGCATGATTGCGAGCAAATATATTACTATTACTAGTAACCTTCGATTGCGAGTAATGTCATCTCATTAGTAGACATGGAGCTGTACGCATGGCAGCATGGCACCGTGGCGGGGCTGAAGATTTGTTCCTTCCGAACCCTCACATTAGCCGACAAAATTAGAATGAAGTTAATTGGCAGGCCAACGCCGATTCTGAAAATGTCGCAAGTCCAGGTATTTTTCGAGGGTTTTGATGATTTTGCAAGTGGATTGGATTCGGCCATTAATATCCATCAATAAAATGCCCCTGTTTTCGAGGGGACCACGAAAACGAAGTATGTATGTTTTGAGCGTCTTTTTACAGCAGTACCTACAAAAAATCTTACCAAATTTTCCAGTTGTGGGAGGAGGAGG
The DNA here is from genome assembly GCA_003287335.1 of Lednia tumana. Lineage (NCBI taxonomy): Eukaryota > Metazoa > Arthropoda > Insecta > Plecoptera > Nemouridae > Lednia > Lednia tumana. The sequence goes on from QKMV01000086.1 coordinate 23,070, forward strand.
GGGAGGGGGGTATAGAAATATTTTATAGCAGACCCTCCCAAAAAAACTGTCACGAGCCACCACTGACATTCTGTGTTAATTTTTTATAAATGCCTGCAGCAAGGCACATGTGTCTAAAAACACCAGCAGACAAACTATGCAGATGAATAATATTTCTTACCTTAAGTTTGTCGAGGTACGTTGTATTGCCTTTATATTTCTCCGAAAAGTTAATAAAGTCACTCTCCTTCTTGTAGAAGTCCACGCATCGTTTCTAAAAAGAAACCAAACAAGACGAGTTCTTAAGCGCAAGGTTTTCAACTTTTCTCATACCTCTATTATTTAGATTTCAAATATTCAAACAAGACAACACAAGAAATGAGCAAACACTTAGCAATGTTCATGTACCATCTCGTTGAGAGCGTCTTGTGAGAGGAACTGATCCTGCACAACGCTGTAGTTCATCAGCATCGACTTGCTGTACTCATTGGGCTTCATTTCGGGCGGAGGCATCACCCAATAGCTGATCACTGTAGACTCCAGGCTTTGGCTGTCCGGGTTGTACGGAGCTTAAACACAAGAGAGTCAATTCAAGTGACTTTGGCCTGGCTTGGGTTTTAACAGAACAGTTATTCATTTGTGAACAATATAACAATTTATGAAACACTGTTATGACCCAAACTTCGCACACATTGCTGCTTTAGGTAGGTAAGCTCTTTTCTCTTTCTGTAATCAACTCTTTAGCTGCTACGAGCGCGTTAACGCGTTCCAGGCCGCTGTGCCCGCCATTCTCCAAGGAGGTGTTACGAATGCTGCGCCTTCTTCTTGAATTTTGACTGGTTGACAGACTTGATGTATGTAACTAATTTTTAGTGCTGCTAAGTAGAAAACAATTAATCTTGAAAAAAATTACAAAATTTCAGATTGATATGACGGCTGGTTGTAAAACATTGTACTCATTTCACTGAAAATACCCAGCAGAGCTATGCATGTGGGTACGAAGAAACTCAGCAGTGAAAGGGTTCAGAAATAAAGTGTACCTTCTTTGATCTAAATTATAATTTTGTCGTTCATAGCCAATTAGTGTGGTGTTATTAATACAAGGGATTTTAGTCATTTTTCCACGCTTTTATTTAGTTTGTTAGATTTTAGGACGCGTAAAAATGAGACAGTGTTTTTCCACAATCCTTCAACTAAATTAAATAACTTCACTGTCATCAAGTCATTGTGTTCTTCCGAACGCGGGAAAGTTTTTTAGAAAAGCAATTGCTTACAAAGCTGCCACAGAACAAAGTGTAGAGGCTTTTGTGTACTAGTATTGTTAGTTAGACATTGGGCGAGTGAGTTGCTGTAGCTTCAAGTATGAAATCACTTACTTACACTAACTTTGGATTTTCAAACGATTTTTCATGCCGAAAAAGTCGCCGCAAGCTCATTCAACGCAAGACAACGTTCTATAGCCTTTTACAAGTTAATAATTTAATAAGGTACTCCCTTCCAAAGTCCAGGATGGCACGGACACGTGGTAAGTACTACTCGGTAACCGCAGATAGTCTCCAAACTCCCGACCTGCAATCGAGATGACTTACAGCAGATGACGCCAACGCAAGGGGTGTAGCTGGCATCACTGTTGCCCTTCATCTTGATCTGGTAGTCAAGCTGAGCATCTATGTCGCGCAGAGTGGGTGTGGCAGCAGCATGGGGGTGTGAGTGGTACCAGCCGACAAGCGTCAGCCGACGCTGCTCCATTGCGCGGTAGATGTCCGCCTCCACCATTGGCGCGAGCTCGCGATCTGCTAGTCGCGAACGGCAAGGGAATGCGTGCGTAATCGCAAGATCTGAAAGAAGAGCAATTAACATTTTAATATATGTTAAAAGTACATTTAAAAAAAAAATTGTGGTTTAAGGCCTATCAACGGGTAGGTTAACTAAGGCAAAAAGTACGTATTCAAGTGCTCCCACAGGTAGGTATCTATTTGAAAAAAGATATTAATTACATTGTTGAGAACTTGGTTTCACTGGATGGGAGCTTAACAAGTAAGCGATGGACCAAAGGGAAGCGAAGCAGGCAAAATGTGCTGCCGATTCACGGCCTCTCAATTACCAGTCGAATGCAGCTACCTGGGCACACATTACCCTTGCCTCCCCCCCTTGCCTCGCTGGGTAGGGTATGAGCTCTCCGAAGAGAAGAGACCGATCAAGTAGTACAATGGATAAGTACATCTCAACGCATCTTGTGCGAGGGATTATGCTTGTGCCAGGTGGACAGCTATCGCACAGGCAATAGTCCCCAGCCCCGTTTATCACAAATATTGGAATGCTAGAACTTAGCCTCAATGGATGGGAGATTTAACCAGTAAGCAAAGTATGGAAGGAAACCAAAACGGGAAAAATTTCGAGAGAGCCGATATTTCTATTGGAGCAATTTTAGGTATCAGGTAGGCGGGTATAGGCCACGTCACTTTGCATTTTCAGTAGCAGCTATATTCTGACCAATTTTGATTTTTTTGAAGTGATTTAACTGAGTTAAAGAATTACAAGAAAAGTAATTTTCCTTTGTGATCCAGAAACAATTATTTGTTTGTAAAAAGTATAGAGAATGCAATCTGACATTTTCCTGGCTACCCTGCCTCTTTTAAGTTAGGTACTCTAATAGCTTGAAGTAACTTTTCCCAACATTAGTTTCTTTTTGTTCGGCTTTGATTGTCTATTAAAATGTTTCGAAGAAATATCTTTAAAATTCAAACACATTAGGTTGGTGCGTGGTTGATGAAACATCGAAAAATTTTATAAACAATATTCACAGAGTGCTCTAATTTAACTAATCATAGAATGGCTACCACCATACTAATGGCATAAGCAGTTGATGCTTCTAGCACAGAATGATGCAGAAAATAACATGAACATCCAAGCTATGGCCACTTACTTATGAATATTTCTAGTTTAGATTTAACAACCTTAGTAAACTTACTATGAGCATTGACATCCCAGTGGCCTGCCAAATAGCCGACGACTTCTGAGGTGGTTAAATGGCAATGCAAATCCATAACAAGGACGGCATTCGTTGCCATAGACACGAGGAACGGCTGTATCTTGCTGATTGACGAGAATGGAGTACTTTCGACTAATGTGTTTGGGTCGCTAGAGGAAAACATTTGAGATTATATTTTGAGAAAAAAAAAAAATGTTTGCTCTGTGTACAGCAGAAGGTTGGTTATAAACATATCCTTACTGGTTGAGAGCTCTATTCCCGAGAGAATGGTGCTTCACAACGATCCGCTGTTGAACTGGAGCTGGTGCAACCATGTTTTCCTTTTCCATTTCCTCTTCAATGCCGTCAGATCCCTCGTTCTCTTTGTTCTGCTCTTGTTTCTTTCTCTTAAACCATAGGTTCTTGTAGGCATCCAGTTTCTTTCCACGGTACTTGACTGAGGCCCATCCACAGCCCGATTTTTTCTCCGGATTGATTATTCGCTTGCAGTGAATTGCCCAAGCGCTCGGAGAGGCAAATACAATATCAGTCTCCTGAGATTTGATCTTGCCGTCGGGAAGCAAGTCCCCGATGAATCTCTGACCCTGCAACAGAAGAAATAGCATTAGAATACCTGATGATACTTGGATACCTAATGATGTGATGAGAAAAGCATTTTTATTCGGCACAGCATTTCAAAAGAACTAGAAGCATACAAAAAGAAACATCTTTGCATAGTGATTGAAGTCAAAAAAATGTGTGTATGTGTAAAGAAAGTGTAAATGTGGCAGTGCGACATAATTTCTGAAAGGCTCGACTACGAGAAAAGGCTGAATTATAGATGCATAGCTAGAAAATTAGAGAATGAAATCAAAATGTGATACTGTATTTTTCGTAAAGTTTCAAGGTGCGAGGTAAAAGAAGAGGTACATGACAATAACCGTGCGACATGACTGTACAGAGAACAGCGATCGCTCACCAGATACTCGATAGCCATGGCGCTCTCGCCAGGACTGAGAATGTCAGCGGAGAGCAACATCTGAAGGGTGACAGTTTTACCCGTCGGACCAAAGCCTATTCGACTGCGGCCAACACCACTCTCCTCAAACTCCTGAGAAAACCATGTACCAAAAACCATTTTCTATGAAGAAATTCGGGAGAAAATGTCAATGTATTAAAAGACATCAAAAATACCTTCTTCATTACGAAGGATTTCTACGGAATCTTTGTTAAATTATAGAAATATCAAGATATGCAGCTATTATTGAATTTACAGGTAGAAGAGTACAAAACATGCACAAATAAGCACCTCGTCAATATATTCCTCATCTTCGATCTCTTCTTCTACTTCCCCCTTTCCTTCGGGGTGTTCATCAGGCTGCAGCATTATTCACCTGACCAAAAGTGCAGTAAATATTCAATCCTTTAGGGAAGTAGATATATTAGGAGATGTTTTCAAATCAATACAAATTAAAAGGTTTTGCACGTTTGTGGACAGATCAAATTGAAATCCTGATTTCGGAGGCTTTACCACAGTAGAGAAGTTATATTCTGCTAGAAACAGTATTTAATCCATGGTAAAGGTAAAATATAGGGAACACAGTTGTTTTCTCACTCAAATTTTGCGCAAGAATGTTTGTTTCCACCCTTTGCATCTTGTTGTGCCTAAGCCAACCTTAACTGTGTTACCTTACATGCACAGTGCTATTATCATGTATTATGACCTATCTGTCTGTCATTTTCTACTAGGGGTTACGATGCAGCTTCCAGTTAAGTTAAGGGTGTACGTTATTGATTCATGTGCTTTTCAAATAACATTGGCATTCTGTGGCATCTCAAGAGACGTCTCACAAGGAGATTTGAAGAATTATTGCTTATCGTTATGAATATACTGTCGATCAAACAAGCATATCGAGCGTTTCAATTTCAATGTAGTTCATTAATTAAAATCGAATCCTTACCAAAATTTCACAGCCAGCGTCGTACCGTTGTACCTATCTGTCAGATATACAAAGAAATCGGCGCAATGGCGTCGTCGTCGTCGTCGAAGCAGTGTTGCCAGGGTGACAAAAAATGTTTAGAATTTTCTTGATTTTCCGGTTAAAGGTCGACTACTGTGAGCGAATGCAAAGAATATCTCAAGCGCTACCCCTTTTCGCTAGATACCCCAATATAAAAGCATATTTTTCCAGTCTGTCCCATGTAGTTAGAAATTAAATTGGCTTAATAATTGGCGCTAAAAACTAACGCCAGGCTGGCCATCAGAAGCGGGAGAAATCTATTGAACCAAAATGGTACGTTCATAGGTTAAAAGTGCGAACAAAACTTGTTTTGTTACGGCGGTTCACTCAATTTCTTCATAAATCTAGTTAACTGATATACTGTCAGTTTTGCACACAAGCCGAAAAGTTACTTTTAAATATTATGGCAACGGACACAGAAAGTATTAAAATCCTTGCGCAAGAACTTGAAAAGCAAGAACTGGATGTAAGTTGAAGGGTTGCTCTAACCAAACTTTTTTGTGCTTACAAGAGTTACATTGCCACTGATTATTGTAATGATCCACTGAAACATCCACTATGAAGGTTGTGCAATCGGTGGTTAACCCTTTTTTCTGGCTACCAGCAAAGCCTAATATCTGGTCACAAGAGATCAGCTCACCCATGTCTCACAAAACGGCACATTGATTCGATCACGCTTGAAAATTTTACCAAATAATTTATTTTTATCGACTGTGGGAGGGCTTTTTTCCAACAGGCAAAGATGCTTGGATGATCAATCAAAGAATTTTTGTTTTAAGAAAACACAATAGCAAGTTGATTAATAGGTATGTGGTGTGTGAGTTTAGGTATACCTAGAAATTTTGCTCGTCTGTACATCCAGTTTTACCTCGAAAAGTCTTATTTTTGAGTGTACTACTTTTGTCTGGTCAGGCTTTTGCATAAATTGGAAATATGTCTAGGTTTTTGTTATTTCATGGAAAAACACAGCTCACGGGTAATTTGCTCAAATTCTTTTATTCTCGGTTATTGATTTCGTTCGCTATCAAACTGGGCACTGAGATTTATTCCTTGAAAAAGCTGGAGTACCAATGCAAACAGTGCAAAAATGGTAATTTTACGGCTTACGAGAATACTCGCAATTCATTTTTTATTTGAACACGATTTTTGGCAATTCTGATATAACATATGATATCTTGCATCATAATCTGGCAGATTTACGTTGACAAAAAACGAACACCTTGGAACACAAGGTTATTTGTTGTTAATTTTGGAGGAATGCTTTCCGAACACTCGTTTCAACAGTGTTTGGTTAAATTTCGGGACTAACATAGCTGACAATCTGGAATCGACTGGCATCAGGTAAGATGGGTTTTGTAAAATTTTGGCCTTCACAGTATATTATAATAGTTTTTTTTCTGCCCCTGGACCTGTTTTGGCCATTCATTTCTCCTGTTTTTAAATTTATTTATGACAGTCTACCTGTTGGCGGTCACCATCAGGGTAACATACTTAATTTGCTTTTATCGGTCCGCACAATATTAAAAAAATTGCAGGCTGTTTTCGTGGAAATAAAAATAACCTTCATGGCTGGGAATGGCCTAGCATTAAAGTTTAATTTTATTCGATCAGGGTAGCAGCTTAGATTCTAAGTCATGGTGATTCATAGGTTATACTTATCCATTCTTCAGCCGCAGTTCGAATATATTTCATCACACTTAGGCATGAGACGATTTTCTAGGGATGGCTATAATAAGAAATTTTTAGATATCAGAAAATTTGCTCATGGTTAAACGGTTCTCCATCTCAGAATTCTCGGTAAAGTGACCCTTCGGTGAAATGATACTTCGGTACAACATCCAGGCTGGTAGGTCCCTACTCGAAAGAATGTCCGCCGTTAAAACTTCTAGCCGGTAAAATGTACTGCAGTCCTGATTTATCCTTACAGTCTTGTGGTCTTTTTATGTTTCAGAGCCCAACGGGTGTGGTTTCACCTGAAATATATGCACAGCTCCTAGCCATCTACTTGTTTCAAAATGACCTGTAAGATCTTTTGTAAATTTACACCGCCTACGTGCCAAGGCGTTACTTTAATACTAGACTTGTATAGGTACCTTATAGGTACCCAATTTCTGTAACCTATTTTACATGTTTCTTTTTTACAGATGTAATGCCAAATACTTGTGGAAACGCATTCCACAATCAGCCAAAACCTCACATGCAGAGCTCGGCCTTATTTGGAAAGTCGGGCAGAATATATGGCGACGTGACTTTTCTGGAGTCTACACGGCAATGGCCGTAGAATGGTCAGATAATGTGTGCCAGATCATGTCCCCATTACTAGGTACGTTTTACGCAAGACAACAAAATTAATATATTGAGTGCCAAATTTGTAGTTATGGTTTTTTAGAATAGGAAGCATGGAGTTAAAAGAAGAGTACATACTAATATAAGTATCTTGGGGGTATTCTGTGGAAGTATGGTAAATATGGTAGGGAAATTGAGGACACACATACAACAGACACATTTTTTATCAGTCGCTAAGGAAACTCCTTTGGAATAAAGATTTCCTTTTGGGGTGTTAATTAATAAAAGGTGCACTCCCAGTATTTTTTTTTCCTATTTTGACTTATGAAGCAGGTACTAAGCCCATGGAAAAGGACTTAATATATGCTGTGAGCATGAAATTTTTTGAAGTTTTCCAAGTGTGATGGAGATTGATTAGTTAGGACTGTACAAAAAAAGAAGAACTGGACATGGTAAGGTTGGGATTTTAAATGGGTAGAAAGTGGTTGAGTTAGCCATGTGAAGAGGCTGGAGTTGAACATTATTCCGAAATGCGATTTTAAAGTTGCAGACGGTTTTAAAAGAAAAGTAGAAGACTGGGTGCTGAATGGAGAATAAGAAGTGCTGGGAATATGGAGAAGAGGCGTGACTTGCCGGCTTCTGGAAATGAATTTGTCGTTATTAATTGTTTTTTTGAAAACTAAAGCTGAAATTAGACAGAAGACATGAGTCTCAAAAATGTAATAATTGTTATTTTTATTGTTTTTGTGCCCCTAGCCGTTTTTGTGTTGAAATTCTTTTTGTGTAGTCCGTAGAGTGGTTGTTTTCCACTCACTAACCCACACAAGTAGAACTGGGGTACTGATCGATTTAATTTTTTTTTTTATAATTAGTGTCATAGGTGCTTATGGTGTTATATTGTTCATAAAATATGAGTTTGAAAATTTCTACCATTCCAGAAAACTTTCGTAAGCGAGCAATGCATTTAGTCTCGAGTGCTTACTCGTCCATTAGCATGACGGACCTGGCCATGATTGTTGGCTTGCCGGTGGAGGAAACAGTCGCTCGAGCGATTTCACAGGGCTGGCAGGTGGATGAAGCTTCCTGCATTGTGAACCCTTGCAAACCTCCCCCAGAACCACACCACATCACACCCAGCGAAGACCAGTTGAACAAGCTCACAGAATTTGTCTCCTTTCTTGAAAACTGATATTTTGTTTTTCTCATTTTCATTTACCTCTAAGCTAATGTCTATCTATGTAAAGATTAGAAACAATGATAAATATATGGAATTATTTTAGTCTTCTTATTTATTAGTGATTGGATTTTTATACTATACCTCAATGGTTGGTTAAGAGGGCTGAGGACCGCTGACATAGCTTGGTGTCCAAATTTCTGGATTTACTTAGAGCTGTGAATTTTTGAAAGAACCTCGTTAAGCAATGCTTGGGAATTATTTGAGGCTAGGCTATATGCACCTTTGGATTGTGGTTTTGTCAGGTACCTCAACTGAATTTTTTCTCAATACACTGATTTTTTCAGAATATTTTGAGCAATTTTAGGGCACAAAAAGCGTCGGTTACGGAACCTCTAAAGAGATCAAACGAAGCGCTCTCCATGCGAGAGCGTAGGGCACTTTCAAGGCCAGCCGACTGGCCACAAGTGTCTTAATAGTAATCTTGTCTTCCTTTTTAACAAATCTAGTAACATTCCATTCCCATGTAGATTTAGTGCATACTTGCATGGTCAATAAAATATACATCCCGACAAAAACATTTTTTAGTGATTCTAAAGTAAGTGTAATAAATTTGAACCACTTGGTACTCTTCAGAAATGTAATAAATGATAACTGTTGATAATTCCTCTTCAGTTAGCTTTCCCTTAGTACTTTTTTCTATGGTCCCGTTGCCAGACGAGCATAATTTTTTTGCAAAACGTTTATAGGTAGAAGACTTGCAAAATATCTTAAAGCTGTAGAAGATTCCAGATTAAAAAATTGTATCTATATAAAACTCTTTTGCTAAAGAAATGCATTATACCTCCCAAGCAAAAGCCGAGGTAAACCTACAGCAGGCAGTAACACTCTCAAGAACTGGCTCAGTTCCCAAGAAACACCAGTTCAATTTGTAGGAAAAAAATGATAACAGACCGTTTAAAAAGTCCCAGAAAAGTGAATTTAGTTCTCTGAAATTAAAATACCAGTGTATTGTAAAGTGTCAAAAAAGTTCCATCAAATCTGAGAAATCACAAAATTGTGAATTCTTGGTGCCTTCATTCAAAGATAAATTGGAATTAAGTGCAACTGATGCAACATTTTGGCCTGCAGGTAGAAAAATATAGTGGAACATGAAGATAAAATAAGTGAAAATGTAAATTTTAAGAAAAATATTTTGCAGTTAATTCAGAGATTCCGAAAGTTTCCTCGAAATCTGAGAAGCCATTTGGGTTTTAGGGCGCGAACATTCACAAAACGCTACACGATATAGTAGTTTTTTCAAAGGTAGATAATCAAATTAAACTATCCACCCCGCTCGCTGCGTTCGTACAATAATAAATGAACTGAGACCGCTAAGTTTCGTGTGCTACTAATAGAGGGCGTTACGTAGTTTATTAAGATATAAATCTGGCGGGCGTCTACGAATGGACCGATGCAATACAGCTGTCTCGCCGCCGCGGATGTCTGATATTCGAAAAACTGATTGTCGGAACTTTTAGACGTTAATAATTTATCTTACTTTACCCATACACCAAGCCTAACCATACCAAAATAACTGGGCATCGCCTGCAAAACTTGTGAAGTTAAGCAACATTGCGGTGGACCAAAGGTGTATTTCTTTAAATTTTCATAGCACTTCCGAAGAGAAGCTATGGTTCTGTATGCAGTCGATGTCCTACTATTATATTCTTTGGATATTTCTACCCAAGCTTCATCCTTCGC
>QKMV01000087.1:0-33082 GCA_003287335.1 Lednia tumana
CGAAGCGCAAGCAAGGTAAAGGGGTGATAACAAAAGAGTTCAAGATTGCAAAGCCTGATACGCTGACAGCAAATCAAGCCTTTTGCTTTTGTTCAAAAGCAGTGAGAATAAAATGTAAATTTTTCCCAATTTTTGTTTGATCAAATTTACTGTGCCCGCGTCAGTGTAGTCCACTATACACATGAGAAAATGTAGGTGTTGATTTTAAACAGAAGTAAAGAGTAGAAATTGAGCCTTAATACCATAGAAAAGTCAACTTTCGACACAAGTGAAATCATTATGTAATTATTATTCATATAATTTCCGATTACCTTTCCTTGGGCTAGCACAAGGTATAAAAAGTCGATTTACCTAACCAGACTACGCTAATTCCATGATTCGCACTCAACGTTAGTTTTCAAATCTTGGCAGCATGTAATCAAGAATAGGCAAATCTCCTCAAGTCCCAATCGCGTTGTCTGTCATTTATTTCAACGCAGGATTGTTTCCCGATCACGAAAATGTTTTGTGTTTGATTGCATGAATTGTTTTTGAGTAGTAGTATCATTTTAAAGTGACAATATTTTACTACTTCAATAATTCAGAAGATTCAGAATTCAGAAGATCTCGCAGAGCTCGGGGATAGTTAAAAACATGAAAATAGAAATCTTGTCTTGTCGTTTACTATCTGACTGCAAAGAGGGTCGGTTGGTCAGTCTTGCAAGCCGGACTCTCTCACTCAGCACACATTCTCTCATCCTATCTTTTAACTTCCAACGACTGCCACTGCAAGCGTATTTGGCTGATAAAATTATGATATGACAAAATATTTTATTGAAGCCGACCTATTAAAAATAGCCAAGTCAAATTTCCTTACCTCCCGTAAACAAAAGTGAGGCCCCAGAGAAATTTCAACAAAAACGGACAAAGTTTTTCAAATTATGAAAATTTATTGAAAATTGAACACATTTTTGATAAATCAAATTCCATCATCAGGAATACTAAGGTAGTTACAAAATTGGGAGCTGTACTAATTGAAAGTCAATTAATTTCAATAGGAGGTAACGCAATTTGTGGTCTTTTATCTTTTACGGTTAGCACGTTAAAAAATCGCCAAATTGGTCCTCGATGCATTCATAATATTACCCCTCCCCCAACCTTAAACACCACATATCAATCAATCATGTTGGCATTGAGAAGCCTCTCGGGGCAAAAACCTGGTAAATATTAGGCCATAACTGTAATATTGGGTACCAAATTACTGACATATTTTCATGTAGTAAAATAAATCATGGAAATGTAAATAGTTATTTGCGGTGTTATTTATGTTTGCGATACGTTATGTCAAGCGATGCTAGCACTGCCTGTCGAAATAATGTACGTTAATCATCTCTCTCACAGAAACCAAAGGTAGAATTCAGGAAACGAATAAATCGTCACTGCAAGTTTCAATGAATGGTTTCAGGAGTGTACCAAGCAGCGAATACAGGCATAATAGCGCCACAACTTAATACACTGACAATTAATCCAATACTGCGCCTTTGCCGAGCTCTGGAAATTACCATCAGGGGCAAAGCAGCGAGATTTCAAAGCGCCTTCCAAAGCGAAAACTTGGTTGAGATTGTGGTCAGCTCTTCACACATCAAAGGTGGGACAGAAGGTGGGTACGTACCTGTGCATTGTTTTCGACAACGGTGGGAGATCCAAAGAGGTCTAAGATTGGCTGAGTGCTGGAAATCGTAGGCGAGCTCAAGAACGGATTCGTACTCGATCCATTCGTTGGAGATGACACTTTGGCCTGCAGGTACGACCAAAACGTTAACGCTTTCTATCCAAGACGACTTTAAGACTACAGGTCCACTCATGGTTAGCAAGGCATTTTGCGGTAAAATGGGTACGATCCAGAAAGCATTAAAAACTATCTTTAAATAAAAAATTCTCACAAAACAAGGTGAAACATTATTCAACCTCACCAGGCAGATGGATTTTATTTTGAACAAGCAATGCAGCTGTAAAGCAAAGTTGGTTTTTGCACTTGTCGCACAGTATTCTCTACTGAACAGATGATCTCTTAAACAGGGCCGGATTAACGCATGGGCAAACAGGGCTCGAACACAGAGAATCAAAAGTTTAAAGCAAATATAAATAAATAAGACACCACACTCAAAATGCCCTTATTGTCCTCAACTCACAATGCTACTAACATACATTCAAAACTAACAAAACTATTTAAAAACTGCACCCCCCCTGGTTTAAAACAGCAACTAATTTGTATAATTAAATAAGCTCTAGTTACTAGGTAGCTAGTAGAGGTACTGCATTACAAAACGGTCACACAACAAACGTTCGACCCAAAAATTGCATAAATTGCCGAAAGGTCCAAAAAAAAAACCTGTGTAGCAGAAGTGCAGAAAACACACCATGAAAAATTTGTCGGGGAGCACATGAAAAAAGTTGGATAGGGCTCCTAAAACTGTGTGCTGGTGAGTGATTACACCAAACTCGGCCTTTTACCTTGTACCGATTTTAACTCTGTACTAGTTTGTACCTTGTACTAGTTTGTACCTTGTACTGGTTGAGTGCGGCTTCTTCCTCGGCCAGCACGTGCTGCTTGAGAGACTCGTCGATGCCGTTGGCATGGGCCTCGAGCCGGGCATTGGTGGCCGCCGTGCCGAATGCCGTGCTGGTGGAAGACAAGGCAGTGACTGCCGACCTCACATTCGTGCGGTTGCTGCTGTGCCGAGTTCGGGGCCAAGGTCGGGGCAGAGGTCAGGGGGCGGAAGGGACGGGATAAATCATAAGCGGTGGCGGCGGGCGGGCGGGACGGGGAAAAGGACGAAATAAAGAGAAAAAATAAAAACAATAAATAAATAAAGTGTACATCAACTACTTGAAAAAAATAGCAATGAAAATTGCAATGTCAAGTGGTACCTGGCCGTGCATGCGTACTGGCGGCACTGTTTCTAGTTTTGAACAGTGAACGTCGAGACGATCTGCTATTTATTGACCACGGGGAACAAACTATTTTCTATTTTCAACTATAGATCTGAGCAAGTATTCTTGAAAACCTTGGTCAACTTATAGTAGGCACTTGACTGAACTACCTGATTAATGAAGCTAGTTACAGAACAGGTTAATACTTAGCTAAGATTAAGTACTATTGCCAGCAACTAGTGATGCTAGCAACACACATAAAGCTACACAGACACGAGAGATCTTGGAGTCTACAGCTGAGCGCTAGGAAACTGCAAAGAACCTTGCAATATTTGCTACAAACAAACAAAAGTGCACTATTTGCCAACTATTGGGACTAAAGGAGAGATCTAGTCTAAATTCTATTCACTAGATAAAAAAATGTGCTATCAAATGAATTCTAGTTGTGAAAAGACATAACATTATCAATGAAACAGAATAATTTCAAAGTATGTAGTAGGTATGTGTACATGAAGTAAGGGAAATAAATAAAATAACAAGTAAAACTACATGTTGGTGTGATAAACCATGCGGGGTGTTACAAAACGTAAATCATAACCGCCGTAAAATTGTCAAAATGTGGCCCTAGGATGATGGTTGGATGGTTTTAGTAGAAATGAGCAACGAAATCATTGGCACGAAATGCATTCAGCAAAACATGATGCAGCCCACAAAGAAAATCTCAAAAACAATTGGTTAGAAGTTAGAACATAGATAAACTGCAATTTAATCATCAAAAAATGGCCATTCCAATAGTTAGAGCAAGTTTTTTTTTTCTTTAAAATCTGGTTCACAAACTGGGTATGAGTGCTTAGTTAAATCCCTCCAAATTCCCTGATGTTCCTTGACCTGTACCGTAACTGCAGGGGTAAAATGATTTTTTGAAAACTGGCGCTAGGTAAGGAAAACGATAAGTCTAAAATTTAGATAATGTTGTTTTTCAAACAAACAGCTTCAATCATCAGAGGTAATCACAAAGTTAATTTTCAAAATCCAAAATTTGATATTTACCAAACAATCTTTCTCTATCAAGCTGAAAACTTTTGAAAAAGATTCCATTCACAAAATGTGTGACAAAGCCAGCCAAATCTGTTCAACTCCAGCCTCACTCCAGTTTCTTAACATCTTCGTATATTGCTACTACCGAATTCTGAAAGCCATTCGACACAATGCAACCCGATCTACACACAGCGCCAGCAAATCAGTTCGCTGTTAAAAATTCCCGTTAAAATAAACCGAGAAAAATACGAGGATACTACTGGTATTTAAAGGGCAGTGTAAGTTATTTAGTTTCCACGGAAAATTCAGGTAATCATGCACTGATTTCCGGAAGATTACGGGTCAAGCCAATGAATGAAATGACACTGCTCCGTAAATGTAATGAATTTCGGTAAATTCACAAAACAAATTTTATGTCATATTACTGGAGAGCTCTGGTAATTTAGTAACCAGCAAATTCCGTAAATTAACATACATTTTTCTAACGGTGAAGGCGGATAAGAGAAGCATCGCAGGGTACGCAATCGTCATTTAACGGAATAACGCACCATAAACTAGTCAAAACACGCCAATCACATACATTTGTTGCAGCTGTCGAGCTGTCGAGCTTTATGGAAAGTAGTGACCGATTATAGAGAACGGAACAACCTAGTTACGGTAGTCAAAAATGTAATATCGAGGGGCCTTTTGCACGTGAAGAAATTTCGAACAACCTACGCATACTCAAAAACCGATTTAAAAACTGGATTTGAACCATTGGAAGCGCACTAAAACTTCCCCAGTAATTTTAAACTGAACTCCTTCAACAGTAAAACACTTCAAACACAGTATGTACATCAGTATTGACCCCCAGAATAGTTTACGAAATGTTGAAACAGATTAAGCGCCTTTCTTTGCATTCTAACCCAGTTTGTAATTTTTTTAGCTAGTGTTAATATGAGGCTAGAAACGAGTCTAAAGAATTTTATAACCTTTACTAGGTTAATGCGTTCAGTAAAGCATTCCAGCTCACAACAGATATTTCGACCAGCGCGCTTCGACTACTTTTACCGAAAACAGCCAGTATTCATTTATTCTCGTGATCCAGCAGCGCAGCTCGAAGCAAAGCAGCCTGCAGTCAAGCTGCAAGCCGAGACAAGCATCGCTTCAGGTGACGTACCTGGCAGTCTGCGTGGGTGTGTTGGCTGCCGATCCCTTCTTGCCCTCGATGGAGGCCAGGTGTTGCTCCAGAGCGTCCAGGAGGCTGCTCGGCGCCTTTGTGAGGTCCGGGATGTCCCCCTTGTCGATGCCCACATTTTCAGCCACCTTCAGGAAATCCCCCACCCGGTCCATTCGGATCAGGAACTTTTTGTACAGGTCCAGCGCGTCGCGGCACTGCTTCTTATTCATCTCAAAGTATTTCTCTGCAAGGGAAAGGCATGGCGTTAGGACAAAGTCGTAAATGAAACGAGCTCACAAACCAGTACCGGCTTCGAGCATCGCTTCATTCTAAACTGTTCTGTTCTTTGCAAGAGAATGGGCAAAATGCATTTAATTTTTAAAATCTTCATTCTGCTCAGCTTAGGGCTGGTATAACAATGTCTGGCTAAAGTCCAGACCTCCGACCAGCAGCTATGCTAAAGGATAGGACATTAAATTGTACCTCTTACTTATCCTCTGGCTAAGTTACTAGCCAGACATTGTAATTCAGACCCGTAAACTAATAAAAACTATCCTTTTTTTCTTTTCTTTCTATGATGGCTTTAAAGCGATACATGTCGATTTTAAAATGAGCTTTTATTTGGTTGCTCAAAAATGCTGCTTTTGTCGCAGCTGCTCTGCCACGTCATTTATTTGTTAAGACAGTCTGTTGCCAGGGTTTCAATGTCAAGTCAACCTTCCTATTGACGCAATTAGGTATCAATACTGCTTGAACCTGTTTGGTGGTATCACTACTCGTTTTAGTATCGGTTAAAAATTTAATCGGGTAGATAAGGTGAAGTAGGGTTAGGTAAGTTTTATGCTGCATGCTCACCGCAGAGTCCATAATAAAAGAGTTGTAATGTGATTACAAAAGCGGTGCGCAAACAAAAAAAATCCGCAAGCGTTCGAGGAGTCACCGCTTGGCAGCATCCCCTGGAATACTGCACTCGCCTTTTTTGCATTATGCCCCGGCGTGAGTGACTTCGGATAATAGATTCCAATTTGATTTCTTTGCTAGCCAATACCAATTTCAGGAATGAGGTAATTCAAATTTCAAGCGAGCAATAGCTACCAGATTCTACATGAGTGCAATAGATGGCAGCACTTTACCACAACAGAGGTAAGTGGTGTCAGTATTTCACGTATGGCGTGCTGTAGTATTGCTCTAAGTCAACTGTCAGTTGGCTCTGATGATTGTCCCGTGTTGGGTTATGTTTGCTCAGGCAACAACAAAATCTCTGTTTTATGTCGAGTAATCGACTCCCCAAAAATGGACCCCCAAGTAATTCCTAGCCTGCAGCTGCACACAGATGTGCAAACATACCGAGAAGGTTGATGATGCCGTCGTTGTAGCAGGCAAAGAGCCGGATCAAGTCCCTGAAGAGCAACATGAACGCCATGTTGATGACCCCGTTGGTCAGGTCGTTAGACGTGCAGTCAAACTCGAGCAGCGCGTCCAGCTGCGCTTGTAATACTGGCAGGGTCTTAAGAAGGTGTTCGGCGTTCATGGTGCGAAGTGTGCCGTCTTCTTTCCTGTAGCAAACACGGGCAATCAGTTTCGCAGCAGGCCTAGCCACCGTCAAGGTTTTAAAAAACCCAGTCCAGCTCGTTCCAAGTGGAGATTCGAGTTTTAATTTTTTTTTGTCAGTTTGCTCTAAAGCTAAACAAGTGTGCTTTTTGGTTCGTTTTGGCTGGTTACGTTGGTATTTGGTACACATGAATTGTGCTCCAGAGCTGTAAGCTCAAAGGTAAAATTTACAAGTTTCAAGAACCAAGTTCTTTCAAGTTCACTACATGCAGACACACTTTCTTCTACCAGTAAACCAGCCCCAGTCCTCTCAAGGACAAAGAGAAAGTTGCATTGGGAAGTGAGGGAAATTACATTTTCTAGGGATGTTTTGGAGCTCGATTTTTTTAATGGGTTGGATAAATGGTAACAACTCTGGGCGCCGTGGAGATGTTTGGCGGTCGAGTTCAAGACTTACCCTCTCTTTACTTTGCAGAAGTCGAAGGCTACCGTCCTATATGAGAGAGCCTTCTCGTTCAAATACTTGGCATATCGTCGAATGAACGGTGACATGTCATAGCCTGTAAATGAAATCCTGTCGCATTAAACTCCCCAACAATAGGAATGAAGCAATTCTCTAAAATTTAAAAGCTGCTTGCCCAGTATTTTTATTAACTTAAAATTAGCTAGTAAAATATCAACAAAATTGCTTACATTTGTACTGGGGCGTAAGCTTTTTAACACATTTTGACAGAAGTAAATGATGTGCTACTAAATATCAAGCCTACAAATCAAAAGTCCACTAATCAAATGGCAAATTAGTTTACTGGAAACGTTGGTAAAACTGTAGCGTGTCGCTATAAGCTGCCGGCTGCCTGCGGCATTAACCTTAAGAGATTCCCCCACCAACACACACCAAAGCTCGAGACCAAAGCGGGTCAGAGTAAATGAACCAAGAATTATTGAAAAGTTACCGAAACACAATCCCTTTAACAAAAGAAAAACTTCACAAAAAAACATGCAATGAAAAAAGTGATTTGAAGAAAATCTTCAAATGTGTAAACTTGACTCACCAACTCGGACACCTAAAGTAAGAGAGAGAAAGAAATTTTTTTCAGAAATGTGTACAAGAACTAAGAAGTAGGAACGAGAAACTATTGTTAATTCACATGACCAGGTAGCAAAATGACTTGAACAAAGATTGCCAAGAATCCCTGTTAGGTAGGTAGTAATTGAAAGTTAAGAGAGTACAAATAGAAACTGGCTTCAAGAGTGATGATGAAGATAACGAGGACTGGCATTGATCGACAAGAATGAGTTTATCTCGGCAGTGTTCTATTGCATTAGAGGTTAATGGTAAGTGAAGCCGATATTGTGACAGTAAGTGCGCCCTGAATGGGGAGTTAACGTACCTTGTACTCCGCTCTTGTCCAGGAAATTGCTTAGCTGGAAAGTGCTATTGCTGGATGCTAAATACTGAGTGAACCGCTGCAAAAGAAAGACAAAAACTTTTAATGGCTCGAAGACACCAAAGAGACTATGCAGCCGGTGATGGAGTAAGCATACAATGGAAATGCCAAACTGGCTATTAGAAGCATCACTACACAGTAGTAAACAGTTAATTTTATTTAGTTGCAAAGGAAAAAAAAGTAGTCGTGATCTCACTGTGAGCTTTATTATCCCTTCCAAAACTTTAACGTGTAGTTAATACGCAATACTGATCGGAACTATTCAACAACAATTTTCATAACTGTCATCCCAGAAAATAAAAACGTACCCCCATAAAAAATGCTTTCTGAGCAAATTTTTATGATACTTGTTGACTCTGGAAAAGCAGTTAAGAAAATGATTTGTTCTATTCCAAATGTGCCGTAAACTAGTTTTACTTTTAATTATCATCATGGTAGATAAGCCGTGGTTAATCTGGTCCAATTTTTTTTAATGTATCTACCTGGTTGCCTTGTATTCACATCTCTTGACAAACTAGTGGCATTACATTGGCAGAGGTGTGCAAGATTCCCAAAACACTGATTTACTAACTGGGTATGAGTTCTAAGAAATCCATTAAAACTTTCCCAAAGTTTTGTAAACTATGCTGTTCACGTATTCAGCTGTACAGTGCTTACTCCTGAAAAAGTGAACAGCATAGTTTGAAAAGAAGTGGGAATTTGTAGTGGAATTTTGAATATTTACTCCCAGTTTATAAATATTTTTTATTAGTACTTAGATTTGGCAAAAGACATGAGTAAAGAATTTTGGGTGTGAAATTCTTTCTTATTTATCTTCAGCAAGGGATTCTGTAACTTTCTGTGCAGTGAAATGAGATGCAATGGATAGAATTGTATTTTCTCACTCCTTTCCATTTCATTGGTTTTATTGGGTCTTGTTTCATTTTCATCTCATCTCATCTTATCTTATCTCATCTCGTCTCACTGGAAGGAAAAGCTAGAGACTCAGGGTCCAGGCCAAACTTGCTCCATGAAAGTGTGCTAGACAGCTGAAACCTGGCACCCACCTCGTTGCCGTAGCAAAGCATGTGGTGGACGGTGATGAGCGACTTGTACACCACGATCCAGTTGGTGTTCTGCGAGCGCTCGATCAGCAGGTTGGCCAGCTGCGGAATCGACACGTTCGGCTCGTTTGTACAGTGGATTAAGTCTGAAACAAATAATACATGCCACCGTCAATCAAAAAGTTCAATTTTACCAAACACATAGCGCGGTGACAACGAGGGCGCGTTGGCTTTGCAATCGGGAGCTCCCAGGGTCCATCCTCATAACCAGCTAGATCCTTGTCAAGAGTTTTTTGTTTTTTCCCCAATTATTCCTTTGAAGCCCATTCTCAATGCTGAGAACTTCGTCTACCACATCTGCAGAAAGCTAGGTACCTTTTCCCTTTAGTTTAGTAACTCTTTCCCACTTTGGATCCCTCCAGTCCTGAAAAGCTGAAAGAGTAGCTTGGGAGCTACGAGTGGTCTATCAAAAATACAAAGACACCTATGGACACAGAATTGACTGCTTTTGGTAAAAATAACTTTTCAGCATCTGCAGCTAGGTATAGGCATCTTTAGACTCGTGTATATCTCCTAATCTAAGCACTAGGTTTCAAATAAACCGTTTAAAACTGGATAAAATGCTAAGTAATCCGCTAAAATTTTTCAAAAAAAAATTATATATGTTCCTTCCTTGTACAGACTGTTTACCCTTTTTTGGCTGAATTATCACGCCAGTTGTTCGGAATACACTCAACGAAACTTTGGCAACATTTTAGTGGATTTCTTAGCATTTGTAGTCAGCAACATAATTTACGAATTTCGGGGAAAGTTGAAGTGGATTTCTTAGCAACTGTGCCCAGATTTAAACATGGTTTTTATAAACTTAGATGGTTGCTCGCCGATCCGAGCATGACAGCGCGAAGTGTTTGGTACTTCCAGAGGGTTGATCTGGAAACGTGAACAACTCTACGTCTATTGTGCTCGGGAGATGGTCCCTACAAGGGAGGGGGAGAGGGGGGGGGGAGGGGGGGGGCGTGAGGTTGGCTATCTTGTTGCTCAATGACAACGAGTGGGCGGCACGGCCAACAGGCAGGCAGGCCGACGCGGTATCTGTTTTGTCGCAGCCTCGTGTTGGTTGTACAAGCCGGGCATGGCGGGCCATACATTCTGTCGACAGCCAGCCAGACATACTCGGACCAGCGTTTCAGCGTTCGAATACATCCAGGCCGATTTCTTACAAGCTTTCCACGCTAGCCGGGTCCCTGGACTTTCTCGTACTACACAAGCTATTTCTTCTGTCAGCTTTCCACCCTAGACTGGGTCTCCAAGCGTTCTTGTGCGGCCCTTGAAAACTGTACGGAATTTAAAAGAACTGATTACACACTGGGGTGGATGCTAAGAAATCCACTATAACTTTTCCCCTGAAGAAGTAAAGCGTTAAATTAACGAAACGTTTGGATTTTAAGGGGATTTCGTAGCCTTCACACCAGGCTGTCACCAGTTTTTTTGAAACCAATTGCTAAGATTAGGCGCTAGACACGAGTCTAAAGAATTTTACTTTACAGGCTATTTCTTATAAGCTTTGAACCCTAGGGGGCCTAGGCTTTCTTGCACTACCCTTGAAGACGGCAGTCTATATCTTACCAGCATAACCCAAGCACTTAATAATTCCTTGGCCGTAAAAGAAATTACAAAATTAACATTCTTGTCTTTATCACGTGCCAGGGTGGAAAGCTGATTCGAGTCTGCGTAGTTAGTGATCCGTCGCACCCAAGGGGATACGCAATGGGATTGGTCCTGTGCTCCAACAATATTGCAAATGAAACGCTGTGCATTTGGTAGATAGCAAATCGTGACGCCAAACTCGTTCTTGAATATGCCTCGCGAGTTGCAGATTAAAGGTTGCCAATTTTAAAGCCATATGCAGTGGCGGTAAATTGAAATCTCACTATATACTGCATTCCAAAGTCGCAGTCCGCAATGGAAGCTGTCCCAAAAGGGGCACCGTTCAGTGTCGAATAGGAAAACAGCGCCAATGCACCGTCTAGACCGGAGTATTTGAGTGAAACTAACAATGTCGAAGAGGATGCCTCTCGTCACTTACATCACGAGTGCTTTCGACAGTTGAACGTGATCGAACTCATTTGCTACGTAGACAACGAGTGACTTTTTTTGAAAACTAGTGCCAAGATTAGGAAATAGACACGAGTGTCAGAATTCCACAAAGAGTGACATCTTTGTCTAAATTTCACACGATTTCCCCCCAGGCCAACCATAAGAACAATGTGTGCGATGAGTTCCAATGACCGAGGAAGGAAGGACGCATCGCATCGCATCACTCCCGACTCGTTCCCCCCAGATCGACCGAGACCGAGGCCGAGACCGAATTGGCCGCACTCAGCGTAGTATACTCGGAATCGAACGGATCAATTCAGACATGACATGATTGCGAAATATAATTGCAGCAATTATTTAGTAAAGAGACGAGATCGCTAGTAGAGTAGAGCGGGCTGCCTGTACGCTGAAGGCGAGCGTCGTGGTTCGATCGCACGCGCCGGCGTAGGAGGTCGTGCGTTCATTCATCATTCATGAATCTAATGCCCGATCTGGGATATTTACATGACACAGCCAACGCTAGATGCGTGCATGGTGTAAATAGTTAAAATGTACTCGCAGAATAGTACGAAATCTCTTACACACGACGATGTGTGACAGAAAACGTAGCGGCCATATTTTACTAGAACGTATACAGGTTATGTGCACGAAAATCGATACTCATAGCGGTCAACAAACCTCACGGACGACGAGAGTTGCATTGAATAGGAAGGCCAAGGGAAACTGGAAGGACGTTCAATAGTTTGGGGCTGGTAGCTTTCGATGCGCAGTTTCTTGATCGCAACGCAGATGAGTGCTTCAGGGCAAATTGAAGCAGGTAATTGATCGTAGATAGGTACATAGACGTAATCCTCTTTTGCTAGCTTACTTCACGACGATTTCCTTCCCTTGTGAATATAGAGATTAAACTAACCCAAAAACTTAATCAAATTACGTTCGGAGATTATTCTTACAAATGGGATTAGCTATAGAGCCACAGTAGAGTTTTGGCGATCAATATATACTAGTCGCAAATGTCATCGATGGTTCATTGTGAACTTTCATCCAGAAGATAGCCGTAAAAGCTGGCACCAAGAAAGCAATAATATGATAGTTGGTTCTTGCGGTTATCTCTCAGGTGGAAGCGGACGAGACGGTGGCCGTGGGCAGATATACCTACACTGCACGAAGAGGACACCGCCGACGTCTTGGAAACCTTCGAGATTACACATCGCACCCAAGATCTAAACTTAGCCGACGAATGCGCGATGGAGACGACGACGACGACGTCGATGTTTGTTGACGCAGCGATCACGACGCGGACGATGACGTAAAGCTATGCGAAATAGCGAACGGTTTCGCCAGATGGTGCCTGACGGAACCGAAATTCACTAGGTTTACCTTCCACTTGGATGTGTAGCTCTGTAATAACAATTGAGAAGTTTGGGGATGTAGCCGCGTAGGCATGATAGAAAATGAGTCGCGAGTTGGCCGCCAATGGGTGGTAAATAACTGCGCTAAGCTACACTTCAATAAATAGCGGAAGACGGTAAACTTGCACTTGTCATGTAAACGTACATGTCGGTATGAAGAGGATTGACCGACGCAAATATTTAAATCCCATAGTTTCATCATAACTCTGTCGCGGTACATCGTCGATAGGAAGATGGTAATTTACTCTACATGCAGAAACGTAGTTACTATTACAACAAACAAAGCACTGTCTGTGATACAAATGTAAATGCCGTGATGCACCATTTCCAATGTCTGGCCAAGTCATCGACAGTGCACGTCCAATGCCACAACGAACTAAATTTCGCTTTTCAATTCAATTGAAAGTCGACATGAAATCGAGACGGCTCGTCTGAACAGCTCCATAGTGTACTGTCGCCTAAATCGTTTCATATTATCATATCACACATCGCATCGTATTTAATGAACGCAGCACCAGCTCGGTGAACGCAGCACCAGCTCGGTGAACGCGGCCGTCGTATGCAGCGAGGGTACAGCTGCACAGACGTCCGTACCATCTTCCCTCTGATTGATTACCACGTACGCTCTTATTCGCATCATGGGTATCATCTAGGGCTCAGTGCTCGCGGCTTTCGACAACTCAGCAAGATGAACAGCATCTGAGTCCGTCTGGGCCGGAGGGACTTTATGGAATACAGGTGGGACCATTCCCAGGGCACACCGACGTATATATCCCCAGACAAAAGAGTCGACATTGTACTAAGTGAAACTTGATCGATCTGACCTAATCCGAGCATCAGTTTCACTTGCTCCTAAAAAGGAACGTCCTGTAAAACGTTGAGCTCTTTACAAGTCGTGGAAGTCGTAGAAATACGAAGACGTAATTCGTCCAGACTGCGGTCGTATTGTGGCATCCAAGTGCGAACAGGAAATATCAAAAAGGATGCGGACAAGTGAGATCAGAGCCGGATTCGTATTGTTGGGCTTGCCCCGAAAGTTGTCCGTGTGACGTATTGTCGACTGCCGACGGCAAGTCACTGACCTATACCACGCACAAAACGAGCCCAGCGTGGGCGCCGCCGGATTGTTTCCAAACTCCAATTTCAATTCCAAATGTATACGTTTTTTGGCCCTCGAAAGTAGTTTTCATGGGTTTTTTTTCATGAAAACTTGGCGTGGAGCTTGGAAAAGCAAACAGCGCCGCTGGCAAATTTTTGAAATCTATGACGGATGTTTCTATCGACATTTGCGTACACACAGGAAACGTAAATCGGTAGCTAGGAGACAGATAGACATGACTGGTTTCACTGAGTTTTAATCCAGAGTAAACATGATCTGCTATCTCTTTTACCGGCCAATTTATGGTTCCTTGAGAGTAAAGGTATTTATATCGATCGAACTGAACCGTGAAGTCTGCAAACAACGAATATCTGAAAAACTTTATCAGATCACGAGTCTAGGGTGGGCCCGTTCCGCCCCCACTTCGAACGCGCACATGCTGAGGACCGAGGAGACACAGTTTCGGACAAATTCTCGCCGCTTCCTTCGAATAATCCCTCACGGCCTTGCGCTCGATCAACGGAGTCACTGACCCAATGTGCTAAGTTTTCCATGGCGAACACACACCGAACTGGTCAAGTGGCGGTGTGCACCTCGAGCTCCGAGGAGCCATACAGTCGCGGATTTCTCCCACGATGGCTTGGACAGACGAAGCTCGCACATCACGAACAAAGGTCAAGGATAGAAGTGCACATGGATAGGAGTCTATACGTTCTAGTGTCGGCATTCCGCCTTGTTTGCAAGGTGTCCACGGACGAGGAATTTGCGCTGACTGTGGTTGTTGAATCACCGAAGGCAAGCCGCTGGATGACTAAGACGAGGAGACGGCGAGTCGCCGAGCGCCGAATATCGAACTCCGGTCAGCTGGCGGGAACGGCCGTGGTTATTGCTGACCCCGATATGCAATCGGCGGCAAGCTGTCGGCAGCGACGCCTTGCCACCGACGTCCCAGCTTGGGTAAATTCACTGCGACGACGCTTATTTCCATGCCAAATCGAATTGCGAAACGATAACAGCTACACTGAAATGACACTGCACTAAACGTCTGAAAGGATGCCAAGCGAATCGAAATCCTTCTGATGTTCGTATAAACGCTCGACTACGGCAATTGTTGCGATTGAATTTAAGTGCAGCACAAATTCGATAAAACGTGAAGCTAAACATCAGCACGGGATTTTGTTTCCGACTAGGTTTATTACAGCAAAATTGAAAAGTTTAATATGAGCGTCCTCGTAATAGTAAATGCACGGTGTCTACGTCCCTGAACGACGTAGAACAATGGGCCGAGGGATAAAATATGCGCTACGGATTATAAACTCGGTGGGGTTGGGGTGAAAATGATGAAAACGTTGGCTTCGTGTGCCACTTCCCGTTTTCCATCCCCGCGTCCCGTCCTGTCCCGTCGGTTGTCTCTGGAGATAGAGTTCAATACGGGGCAGCTGATCGATAACTCATTTAGAGTGTCGCGAAACCAAGCTACAGCTGCGACGTGGAAGCGTGCAATTGAAAGCGTTGGGCGTGAGAATAATTACGCTCGCCGTAATTGGAGTTTGATTACATTGACAACGCGGTTGTGAGCTGCCTCGTTTTGTCCGTTTAAACACTCGATTAGGAAATAATTTGGGACGCTAGTTAGTCGGAAATGTCACGGGTGAACCGCAATGCCGCCGCCGGGGTAAATCAACATGCCTGTACACGCGGGTGCTTTTCATCTATACTGAGCATGTCGTCGAAAACCGAGATTTTTTTTTATCTCCTAACCGGCTGACATTAGATTTCGATAATTTTATTTACAGAATGTGCGTAATGATGCCATACAAATCTTTTACTAGTTTGATCGAAATCTAACGTCAGGGTCCAGTGATATAATGAAGCAATTTTTGATTTCCGGTGCCAGCTGCGAAAAAATTCACAATAGTAACCAGGCGCAAGCCAATTGAACCAGGCGGTGTCGCACTCATGGAAATACCATTCAGCATTGGAAAATGACTCTTCGAAAAGTTAAGGAACAAAACAAGCGCCACCGTGGCCCCGTTCGGGCGCCCTCGCTGCTCCAAGTCACCGATTTGTAAACTACAAACCAAGTTTCCCAAACGATGGGTTTTTTTGAATAGGTCACCGAAGTCGTCGGCGTCGTGACTGTGACATAACAGTTTATAAAACGTGCACTACGAGTCGAACAGAATCGTTCTTTTGACACGGCTTCGTGCTAATTGAGTCAGACACTCGTGTGTACATAGCGGATTTGTCGTGTACATAGCAGTTGTGCTTTTCGCGAGTTCACACGTGAACATGACGTACTTATACAAACACACAACACAGTATTCACCCTTCCCGTCTCATCGATAAGACATCCCACGGAAAGTTAGAGCATTCCTTTGCTATCATGGCGTACTATAAACAAACCAATAATGATACCACTGACGATGATGACTAATTACCAAATCAATTAACAGTTCGACAATTATCAACTAAATACATACAACCAAGTGACGATGTCTGGAAGATATCCTGTATGCATAATTTGTAACTTTGTAAACATGCATGTTTAATTGTAGCTGTATGCGCGATTTCGAATCAATTTGCGCGTGGAACAGGTGCAGAATGCTGATATTCACTGACGGGCTAGTGCTGCTAAAAAAAATGAAAAACGTGCGTCTTCTTGTGGTTTAGTTTAAATGGCAACGCCATGACAAGCTTGTCAATTATTCGCGCATGAACAATGAGCGTTTAATTGAGATCCCAATTAGCTATGCAATCAGATTGAGACTGCACGATAAACGTAATCAAATTAGATGGCTCGGCGCAATAAATCGTAATTCTTGCGTATGGCGATACTATA
The DNA here is from genome assembly GCA_003287335.1 of Lednia tumana. Taxonomy (NCBI): domain Eukaryota; kingdom Metazoa; phylum Arthropoda; class Insecta; order Plecoptera; family Nemouridae; genus Lednia; species Lednia tumana. The sequence continues at coordinate 16,603 of QKMV01000087.1, forward strand.
ATCGCTATGGTGAGCTATGCAGATTGCTTATGCCGTAAAAGTACCATAATGACTTACTCCGGTACACATAAAATGCATTGAGTAAACTGCAGCTTTCAACGCGACGTAGTGACGTCACCATTGTTTCTGCGTCTTTTTAACCACAAACATAAAATAAGGTACAACTGTGAAATCGTACGTGGGAAGGTTTTGAGAGCCATGAGGAGATGGTGTTGGGCTCACGGATACGCGCCATTTTGAATTGCTTTTCGGCCCCAAGAAAGGGGCTAGAAAAATGCGCGTCCCAACAGATCGGCAGCGTTGGCGCTGCCATCTTCAGGGGAATCATAACGCATCAGAGATAGATGCACGCGTTGAAATGCAGTAAGAAATGTCGCGAATTCGTTTCGAGATCGATTCTCGTCGGTGCTTGCAGCGGGAATCGACGCGATCGAGGTCGCAGCCCGTGCAAGTGCAAGTGCTCGATCAAGGCGCGCGAAAGACGCAACTACTTTCTCGACTCGCCTGCCAAGTGCCAAGTAAGGGGGTGACATTCGCGGCGGCGGCAGCAGCCGACGCGAAAGCGGAAGTTGGCCGATGTCTATGTTTATCGTCGGCAAACGCACCAGGCGCGAAAAGACGTGCGAAGCGGAAGAGCAGCAGGAGGACGGCGAGCGGCGATGCTCTTAGTCTCTAGTAATTACAATTCAACTCGACAAGAATGAGGCACCATTATATTTATTGCTGCTGCGCCGAGGAATCTAGGTGGATCTTTACGCAGCTGTGAGCCCATTATATGCTACAGATTTCGTTCGCGCATATTTTCACCGACGCCGAGTTTCATTCCATAAGCCGCTATATTTCAGTACTTCGTCGCGTAACTGCTGGGAACGTGCGGAAAGACAAAGTCGTTGGATTTGCTTGGATTCGATATCATATCGACGTCGCTTCACTGTGTTTCTTTCGTCGATCGCACGATACGCTCAAGAGCGTTTTTTAGCTGAACACGTCATACAGCTGTGTGCAATTTGCAACTAATAATTCAGCAAAGAAAATTGTCACGGAGACCTTGTGTTTCAAAACGCCCCCTCTGCGAGTCGTAAATGCCAAGCCGCGTGGAAGTATAACGCCAAATTCAAGAATGTGTGCATGACCCCGCGAGGTCGGTGGTCCGCGGGGCAAAATATCGCGATCGGGAAGACAGAAATGAAGTGAAATAAAATGGAGCGTGCCGATCGAACAGACTAGACATGGCCGTGTGATGTGTGTGCGCACCATGTTCACCTCCGCCGAGTGATTTGCCACGGTTTCGTGGTTTCACACAATCCACTGGACACCACAAACGCATGAGTTTACTTTGTTTGTACACGATTCCAAACGGCAGACAGATTCTAATCGATCGCGCGCAGTTCATTCACTTGGAAGTTGGAGTACAAAAAATTGCATATCAGCTCAATTTACTAACTACACTTCTGCATAAGCAATGTTTCGCCCGTTATAGCTTCGAGATAAGCAAATAAACGACATTGGTGAGATAATTCTACTACAAAGGATATATTTTCTATGTATCGGCATGAAAGAAAAACGCAGATAAATAAAACAATAACACAGAGTTGGCTTATCGCCTAAATAGAGCGGTCACAAAGCAACCACGGAACGTGACAGCGGATTTCGAAGATTTCGAAGAACCAGCAGACATAATATAAGACATATAAGGAAACATCACTGTAGAATTGAACTGCATTATCCAGTGAGTGCCCGTTGCACAAAGATGACGTTTTGGATAAGTTATCGATGATCGATATCGATCAAGTTTTCGAGTTCGCTGCCACAATCTTCGCCGCCAGCAATGAGCAGCGTGAATCTGTATAGCAATCTCATTCACGAGTGCACGAAGAGTACACGAGTAGATGGGATTGGAATTGGGCTATCGATATATTTCCATGAGTGTCTTTTTAACCTCTGACCTCCAGATGACCTGATTAAAATCGCGAGGAGCCTGCATTCGGACAGACGAGATTCCAGAAGTCGGCGATGAAAATATCGTCCATTTCAAACCGCAGGCCCAATGAATGGCTTATGCTACTTTGAGATGTGATTTCTCATGACGATAATGGAAGGCATAACGTCGTTCTAATAATAGAAGAGGGCCTATAACCTATCTACCGACATCGGGTGAACGAAACGAAAGGCCTGTCGCGAGCGCCGAGTGCCGGCTGGCGTGTTCATTGTTATCTGCATAGTATCCATAATTTATTTACCAAAAGTATAAAGCGACCTGGAAAGTTTAGAGTAGTACTTACTACATTACGTTGGGTACTTATACTATTTTGGGGATCATCGCTTTGACGCATTTGCTTTGTGTATTGTAGAGTTTAGCGCTCAAAGTCCATCGCAACGCGCTTTCGATAGTTTCACTGGGCCAGAATTCATTTGAAGACCTCTACCTTTGAAATGAATAGTGTAGGTCATTTCATTTCACACCATCGGCGTTGTGTGAATTAGGTCGACAGACGATCGTAATTGCAATAGCATCGGCTCTTCGGACTCTCATGAGTGATGACCAATTAGGGTTTAAAATTGGTAATTAGCCACATGCATTTATGTACCCACTTTGCCGAATGCACTATATCAACTTATTAGCGATGGCTAACTATGATCCACCAACTGTAGTATGTGGTAAGGGTACTAGCTAAGCTTGCAACTTTCGGTTTCGACTTTCGATAGTGTTGCAGCTGATCGTATCGTATCGGTGCGTTTGGTAATCGATGTTATGGAAAGGACGGCTGTAAGCCGTGATGTAACCTCGCTTACAATGCTATACTTACGTGTGTATGGTATAAAGAAAGAGATTGTTTAGCTTTTATAGTTGACGCGGCATAGAAACTTTTTGCACCGCAGATTCTCCATGCTGCACAAGATTTTATATACCTGTCCATGTTTCGTTCAATGGATGCATCTAGGCATAAAAAGAAAGTAATTATAAACAGCAATTATTTTACATTTCTGAGTAATCATGTTTTCGGTTGGGCTTAATGAGATTTCTCTGCTAGGTAAATTGGTTTCGGCTTTCAATTGATGAGCTCCCGACGCCCACGCAATAAAAAACATATTTTCCAACAAAAGTGAAACCAGAATGAGCAGCACGCTGACAACCCTCTATTCACTATATTTTTAATCAAATTAGCATAATAAGTCGAGGTGACGAAATATAAGCAAGGTTATAAACGCGCTTGTCTCGAGCCTTCTTTAGCAGGGTGACTAATTCCTGCTAGACATAATTGAACACCCAAATTTGTGTCGTCCGTTAGAATAGAATGGATAGGAAACGCCTCCCGGACAAATCACGTTTGAAATTGAGACAGCGAGATTGGTTATCGTCGTACTCGCATGGCCAGAAGAGATCGGCTGGCAGCTTCCAGACAATGCACGTGCGCGAGAGTGAGAGGGTGCGTCAGGGTGCGTGGTGAGGGAGAGAGATTGACTCTGTGCCGCGCTCGGCATCCAGCATATACTACATCGATTGACCCCAAACTCCGCGTCGTACATTTCCAGGTCAAGGACGCGCAGCGGAGGCTGCGGTCGCGCGAAAAATAAGCCCCAAACCGAAATCCTCATCCGGCAACTGTAAACCAAAGTGCTCGGCGGAAGATTACGGCCGATCTACAGCTCGAACTTTGCAGTTACGTTCCACACGGCAACGTAAGTTCACGTTGAATCGCAACAGACAACTCCAATGCCCCGTGGACTAGATTTTAGGGATGTACGGAACCTGAGTGGATCTTCGTTAATTTTTACTCGCCGTATCTGAACGTAAAGTTTGGCTTGGTCAAATTTTACGATTACGTGACGTCTACGTTGAGCTGGTCTTACGGAAATGCATGGATCCTAAACCTTTCGGTCAGCTACGTTAACGTTAAGTTAACGGCTAGTTGATTATAGATGGGCCTTTTCTCTCGGTTACTATTAGCAACGAAGAACTTCCAATTGGCCTGATTAATTCATGGAGAAGTTGAGGCATCTTATCTCACGTCACACTAACAGAAACCGAGGACGAAACAAGTCGACGCAATTTGAAGAATACCCTGATGAGACTGAGAAATGTCGAAAATCTCGCGGCAGAGAGCTTTCATTCCCCTTCGTTGCGCGGGGATGAAAATAAATATCCGGGATTTATGACCGAAAGTGCTCTCTCCGTGTGCATAGACACGCGTGCACGACCCTATCCGGCAGTTTCCGGCGACGGCGTCTCCATGTGCCTTTTACTTCCACCCTCGCAGTGCCGATGAAAGAGCAGTTTTGTGCGAGTTATCATCAACACTATCGCTGCTCGGAGGATGTCACAGATTTAACACACATACACTGTTGCTGTACGCCAGCCATAGCTATGATATATAGGATAATAATCAAACTCGAGAATTTTTGCTCAACAACGTTTGCTCGCAACTCGACACGACCTGGACCTGGACCACAAAAATCTGCTCGCGCACATTTAAATGACGTTAAGTTAATATTGCCATTGCCAGGTGCCTTTGTAACAAATATCAGCTCACTGATTTATAGATAAACGCACATAGCTTTATTCTTATCAGTTTCACACCTGCCAATATCCATCCTTGAACTCGACTTCTTCCTCATAACCTACACAACGAAGGGATCTTTCTTCCCTATTCACCTGCTGGTGTATAAAAAAAGCCTGTTGTTTACCGAATCAATATAATATCCCCATGGCACGAGCAATTTAGACGCCAGATAGATAGAAGCCATCCATGAACTTGAAACGGAGAAACGCCCGTTTTTAACGAGGCCTCTAGCGATGCCACGATGCCTTGTTTATGTCCAATAATGACAGCCGCCGATCGCGAGGGGACATTTGTTATTTCACGACTTAATGGCATCGTTCGTCATAATATTGCAGTGCACTCACTGCCAGCCGGACCAAGGCGGGTGACTTGCACCCCCAGCCTCCCAGCCCGCAGGGATCGATGAAACCCGAGCCAAAATGTGTCCTTATCAATTACACGAGGCTATCGTAAAAAGGAGGCGTGTGCTCGTGAACGCGTGTCTAACCTTTCAGCGGTTGTAGCACATTGCGCTATCATATCTGGGTAACAGAGATATAATATACTACAAACAAATAATTCCCTTGAATGACGTTACATTGTTGGTCAATAAATATTTTTATTAATCGCATTCTCTTTGCTTGTTATCTAATGCCGACATATGCTCTGTCCATCTGATTCATATATGGAAATATTTTTCAATTTCAGAGATATTTCAAGGGTGGTATTACGATCAAATATGAAAAATAGTCTGCTAGTTGACGGCGAAAGCTCTGAAACCACTAAGTTGAGTCAAAGAAATTACAGGAAATTGCTCAAATTCTTCCAGAAATGCATCTCCGTGCAAACAGCACTTTCGTCGAGACCTAGGCTGATTCATGGTTCAGGAATCTGGATCTCACGGGAGCCAGGCGTTAGTCTCCAGCACTGGTGGGCAAATACCAAGACAAACGATTGATAGGTCACGTTCCGCGCAAGTAGCAAGTAGCAACACTAAGGTGGAAGCAACAATGCCGCGATTGACACGTGAAACACGCGTGTACCTCTGTTGCCCTACAGAGTTTTTTTTAGTATAAAGATGAAGGTATGGGTCGAGGGTTATTCATTCGAAAAGCACGGGTGCTGCGATCGATCGACTCTTCGCGACGTGCACGACTCGACGGTCGAGTGGAGCACGCGAGTGGGCTCGATAATAACTCGCGTCTCCCATAGCAGCTATACCTATAGCCGTGGCTTTTTGTCGTGCCTACCCCAGGCGCTGGTCATTTGGTGACGCAATCAACAATATTCGTAACCCAAGTCGAGTAGTGCCGCTGCAGGTAACATTACCTCAGCCACAGCATGCATGTAAAGTAATAAAACGATCATGAATGACTTTCTAGTTTCTGTACTCAGGTGCCATGTGTGTGAAGTGTGCAATGAGAAACGATAAAAATTGTTTGAATAATTGCTGGTGCAGCTTATTAATTTACGTTGGGTAACCTGCCCCGTAACGAGCAGGAAAAGTAGGTAAGAATTCCCGGCGAAATTAAATTACTGTTTGGCTTGACGAGAAATGATCAAATATGAGCGGCAACTTGCAAGTACCGGCTCGACATAATTACTTTCTGAAACTGAAATGAATGAAACTACGGGGCAAAGAATGCCAATAAAAAAATCGATGCCATAAAGGTCCGCAACCTTGAATCTGTCGTTTGAATTCCCAAGAATACCTGAACGGAATATCATCATGTGGTAAATATTGGGCTAAAAGTATGCGTCAGTCATCAATCTGATAAATAAGACTGGAGCTGGTGAAAAGCAGTATTTTAGAGGGCGGAGGTCGAGAAATTCAACAAGCATGACACTAGCATCGCAGGCTAACGACATTACGTCCGCCGATTATGATATTGATAGCTAGAGCTGGGCATCGATCTCGGTCCCTTCAGGTTTAACTCTAACTTAACTAATATCCCACGCATTCGGCCAAGATTTAAATATCATAGGATCAATAAGATAAAAATAATCATTGTTTGAATGATACTCACAGTCTAAGTGTTTCTTTTTGGGGCCTATCATTTCCTCTGTAGTCGCTTTGCAGACCGACTTCGCTAGTCCCTGGCCGGCGATGCTGTGTTTCGCCGCTAATAATCGGTCGCTTATAGTCTGTCCAGCCATTTTGACACTCATCTTAAAAAATACTTTGTACACTAACAGGGGCTGATTCTCCCCGAATACGGAACAGTTGATCACTACTTAGATATCCAATTTATAATGACAGCTCGGGAGAACGGTCGACACTACACCATGATAAGATGGCGATTGACTGAAGTCTGGACTGGTGACGTCAAGACACTACTAAAGTCAAGTCTGAACTTCATGAGCGTCAATCAAAGATCATAATCACACATAAATGCATCAGTATGAAGCAAATACAAATTAAAATATGAAGTATTTACAGTTTTTTCTAATTTTGAAGTACCTGGCATGATTTAAGCTCAGTGTTGACTAATTTCTACATGGTCGTCTCTTTGGACTGTCTGTCAAATTTGACAGCTGCCTAGCACGTGTTCAGCGGCAGTCTGATCATATACCTTACTAAACCTCGTACGGTATTTGGTCTGATACTAGTCGGTTCTGACTGTTTTTTGTATAACAATATAAACATTGACCAGGATAATAATGTCTCGACTGAGATTCTTCTCAGTTAGTGTGGGTATTTTAGCAATTCATTTACTATATGTTAATTTTGAGCTTGATCAGATTTTATTTAACCTAACATACCATTTTCTTTCCAGCCCATTCAATTAACAAGATGTAAAAACTGTGCGGCTAATAGGCTGCAACTTTCCACAAGCACCCTAGAAGGGCGTGTAAAAGAAAATTTAGATCAAGAACGTGCATCCGCAACAGATAATCCATTACCAGCAGAGCATTTTATCCAAGCTGAACAAACAAACCGTAGTTACTCATCAAAAATTGTCGTAGAATTCAGCTCACCTAATATAGCTAAGCCATTTCACGTAGGCCACTTGCGGTCAACAGTCATTGGCAACTTTATCTCGAATCTTAGCGAACACCTATCCAACAATGTAGTGCGGATTAACTACCTTGGCGACTGGGGCACCCAATTCGGTCTTCTCAAGGTAGGAGTTGATATGGCAGGGTACACAGAAGAAATGATCAGAGAAAATCCAATTCAATTGTTATACAATGCATATGTATTGGCTAATAAAGAAGCAGAGACTGATCCATCAATTACTACTAGAGCTCGTGAAGTTTTTCACGAACTTGAACAAGGAAGTTTACTTGATGTAGAAAGATGGCAGAGCTTCCGTGGCTACACTGTCGATGAGCTGCAGAAGGTTTATCAACGTCTGGGAGTAGCCTTTGACGAGTACAACTGGGAGTCTATGTATGGAGCTAAACAGATTACAGCAGTTATGAATGTGCTAGAAGCCAAAGGAATATTGAAGCTAGAAGAAGATGGGAAAAAAGTAGTAGAAGTTAATGAAAATCGACACGTTCCCATAATGAAAAGTGATGGATCTACTCTCTACCTAACAAGAGATATAGCTGCGGCCATTGACAGATACGAGAAGCACGCATTTGATCAGATGTACTACATCGTTGACAATGCCCAGACAGACCATTTCACAGCATTGTTCGGAATCCTCTCGAAGATGGATCTGCCATGGAATAACAGAATGAAACACATCAAGTTTGGTAGAATACATGGCATGAGCACTCGGAAAGGAAATGTCGTTTTCCTAAAAGATATTCTGGACGAAGCTAAAGACATCATGCACAAAAAGCAGCTCGATTCAAAAAGTGTGTTTTTTGCTTCCTGTGTAGCTAGTTTCAAAGTCCACAAATGGATTGATCAAATTTTTTACTAAATTTTATCTTTTTCCAGCAACAAAAGTGGCATTGGGGGAGGCAAATGAGAACACTGCCGATATAATTGGTGTTTCTGCAGTTATTATAAATGATTTGAAACAAAGAAGACAAAGAGACTACGAGTTCAGCTGGGACAATGCGCTGAAGGTAATTGATTGCACAATGCCATAATTAAAATATATGTAACCAAGTGATCTTTCAAACCTTAAGACCTAGTACACTTACGTGCGCCTATCCATTCGTAGGTGGAAGGGGACACGGGAGTTAAGCTACAATACACTCATTGCCGGCTTTGGAGTCTGGAACAAAACTCTGGAGCGACGATTGCGGCATACCAAGTCGAATCGGCAGTGCAAGAACCACAGGCCTTGGCACTTTACCGGCACATAGGATTGTTTGACACGGTGCTCAGGAAATCGCAGGCAGAACTAGAAGCTTGCATTCTTGTCAACTACCTCTTCCAATTGTGTAATCTAACAAATAAAGCATTTAAAGTTCTTCAAGTTAAAAATCAAGGCGAGTTTGTTGCATCACAGAGGTTGTTTTTGTTTCATTCGTCGAGGTTGGTTCTGAACCAAGGAATGTGGATTTTGGGTTTGCAGCCTTTGAACCAAATGTAGAGAATTTTCAAATACAAATAGGTTTTAATTAAACTACTTTTAACACAATTTATTACTGCGCCTCTTAACGTTTCTTCCACGTGAACTTCTTCCGAGCCTTCGCCTGTCCTGGCTTCTTCCTTTCACGCCTGCGGTAGTCGCGAGTTAGCAGGCCAGCTAGAAATGACAAAGCCAATAATAACATCTGCTTCATAGAGTTCTGCCATTAAGTACCTTCATGCTTGGAGTCAAAGCGCTTTTGGAAATACGTCAGACTTTTTCATGTAACTACGGGCGAGATACAATAGGGTGCAGCTCAATTGCTTCACGCCAAGATCAGTTACGGGACACTTTCCATTTCAAAAATATCATTCCCTAAGTGTTGTTTCTTCTAATTAGCACAAAGGGAATGATGTTTTTGAAATGGAAACGGTTGTGTGGCTGATCTTGGCGCGAAGCGATCGCGCCGCTCTCTGTAGTGTCAAACCCGTATTTACACAAGGGTAACACCATAAAGTCTGTCGATTTAGCATGTACGCTGTGACTGAGCATTATCATACTCTGTGGTCCCCCCCACCCTTTGTGTCTTCTGCCTGAAACTCACCGAGCCTCATCTTCTCAACGGTGTCTGTGTCGACATAGCTGCGAAGGCTCCAGGCGATGCCCCACCGCAGAGCGCCGGCTTGGCCAGAAAATCCTCCCCCTTCTACGGTAGCTTCCACATCCACCGTTCCCACCAGACCCGTGAAGATCAATGGGAAGAGCAGCTGGAAAACAGGATGTGAGACACGGATTTTAGTATTACTTCAAGTCAGTATTACAGGCAAGGGAAAGAGATTGGAAAACTTGTCAAAATAAGTATGAGATAAATGAATTTTTTTTACTAAATATATTGATTCATACTATTGCTCAATACCAATTAACAAAATACATGACAAAAGAAAAATCTAAATAATAGTTTACACATGAATACATTTAGGTACTATACACGTCAAAAGCTTAGAGCTAATTCTGAAAAGCTCGCATATTTTTTTTAATGGTGATTACAGACCAAGGCATTTGATTATCAGTTGCCCCAACGGACGACTAGCGTTCCAGAGGCGATCAACGTTGGGGGATTTTTAACGCCATAAGAAAAGCATTGTCCCCCAGTGTTGATTGACTCTGGAATTCCTTGATCACTAGTCATCCACTGACAAAGAGCACCAAAATTAGTCGAGGTATGTGTGGTGAGGAACCGATGCCGACATTTTGAAGCTTGGATATCAAACAACTTAATAATCAATGTGGGACCAGGAATGGCCTTCAGATAAATTTGAAAAATGAAACTACTTGTGATTTTTTTTTTATTAAGATGCAAAACAAGTTGACCTTCAAGGCAACTAATGTTTTAAGTTAATTGCTCTCGTGTATCACTGTCAAGTAGCAACTACATTTTGAATCTATGGAAGGATTTGATTTCATGCAAACCTATGCACACTTCCACAAAGTTACCAAATAAATGGAGTGTAAAATTTTGAGAAATTCTCGAAGAATACAATTAAAAGTTGCCTCATTCTCGTCCGCACCTTGTTCATAAACTACACTTCTTGTTGTCTCAATGAAGGTCTGAGCATTTAACCTACACCTTTCACCCCCACCATCTAGTCAGCCATCAACACTATTCAATCTTAACCCTCACTGGCTAACCGGGAAGTTATTTCAAAGCGATTATCTTTAAACTCAACAATGGACGATGGCAAGCAAATCTGCAAGCCTACGTCAAACAAACAAACATTGCTAACTATGTAGGTATCGAGAACTATCAACATTGATTACATCCAGCATCCAGCATATATTCTGTACATCTGAGGAAATAAATAAAAATCACATAATATACATATCTTAGCCACGGTAACAATCCAATCTGATAGTTCTTTCAGTCCGATCATGTCAAATCTAGCATAACAGTCAACATAAAAAAAAAATAGGAAATTAGAATCCAAGCAACCAGCTAGTGGGATGCATATAACAAACAAAAAAACTGCCTAGTGCTTTTTGGGAAAATATAAAAAACAAGTTCATGGCTAACTAGCTTCTTTCGTCTAGTGTAGCAGCAATGTTATATTTCATTTCACCTGAAAAACAGTTACAAAAGTTACTAAGCCTCTGCATCAAAATACTGTAGTAGGTGCATATTGGTACTCGTGGTTAATTCCAGTTAACTATAAATGCCACCCTGAAAAGATTATACAAATCCATAAGCGTAATGTCCCATTCGATAAAAATAGTATTTATGCTTCACATTTCGAAAGCTCTAATCATTGTCGTGGAAATACCAAAAGAAATTACCTTTCCACAAAAATTTGCCAGGAAAATATCTCGTACCGCAAAACAATGTCCTGTTTGGTCATTATTATAAAAAATCCATTTACAAATTTATATTTATACAATGAATACCAACGCAAACCCAAACTCAAGTCTTCTTAACCAAGGCCTCAACCAATTTCCTCATCATGTCCTTCATTTCACGCACTTCCCCTGCCAGCTTCATTAGCGTCAGCGCATTCTCGTCACCCTCTGACCGCATCGAATCCGCCGATGACTGCCTGCCAAACTTGTAAGTTAGCCCCTTGGGCAAAAACGCCAACCTCAGCTTTCCATCGAAGTTTCGTCTTACAGTCGGCGACCCTTTGCCCCGACTAGCATGCCGCACACTCTTTGCAAGCTCGTACGCCGCCGCCAGTATCTCCTTTGGCAGCCGCGTCTCGCCAGGATTCAACGGCTTCACCTCGAGCACAACCCGGTATGCAAACAACGACGTCGTTGACAGAACTTTCAGCACGTACGCAGGCAGCCGCTTATTAAACATGGCTTGCTCCATGTAGCTGATCAGTTGGGTTTGTTGCACGAGTTTCGACAGGCCGGCCGTTTTCTTCAAGCCTTGGATGTCGTTGACGGCGATACCAACTAGCAGGTTCATCAAGACAATTGTCACCATCAGCAGGAATAAAATGTATATCACAAAGGCACTGACGTACCACCAGTCGTCCATGTTTTCTTTCAGAGCATTCACCAGCGGATCAACGCTGACTTGTCCAGTCATCATCACGAGAATATTCACGAAGCTGATCACAGGGTTGGCAAACTCGCCGTGGGCCGGGAAGATTACGCAGAAGCTGACAGTGAATCCGACCAAGAGGCAGACGTACGCTAGCAACAGTTTGGCGAACTCCCGTTGCACCTTGGTATACATCGCGACGTAGGACCCCAGCATGGGTAGCTGGCCGACCATGAACATCAGGTTGGTCCAGGCAGTGAGCACGGAGAACGCTCCGACGTACTTCTGCCAGGGGTACGTCTGCCCGTGGTACACACACGACATGGCCAGCACGCTGCCGATGACGAACCACTCCAAGTAGTTATCGTAGTCGGAAAAGTAGGTGCGCCAAGTGGGATAGCTGCCAACGCAGTACAGCTTTCGGATCGTCTCGACTAGCGTGAAGACTAGTAGGAAGTACCAATGGACATCGACGAGGGCCAGGTTGTCTTTGATCAACAGTTCCAGCCCGTTGTCACACGTCGAATTCTCTGCAGAGGCCGTTATGTTTCTACCCTCGTTGTAGCAGCTATGCGCCAGGGCCGCCATCACGTATACGGTAAGCCAGAGAACAAAAAACCCACAGAACACCAACCTCCAAAAGAAATACTTTCTAACTTTCTGCCACTTCAAGTATAAAAACGCTTCACACAGCGGATGTTCCAATATATCCTTGTGTCCTTCCTCCACAAACGTATTCAGGAAGCTGATTTCGTTTCTTCCCCGGACACGAGGCAGCAAGCATCGAAAATTCAGCTTGAGCTCCACTTCCTGCTTAGAATTCTCGGGCTCGTGCGTCGAGATTGCCTTATCCAGCATATCGCTGAACGTCGCCAAACACCCAGGCGTCTTCTTGACGATCAGATTCAACGCCGTCAGGCCGCCTTTCGTCCGCGCTGTCACGTCTGCGTTGTTCACCAGCAACAGATCGACGCACTGCGACAGCTTGTTGCTGGACGCGATGTGCAAAGGCGTGTAACCGCTGTTATCAGCCGCATTGACTTGCCCGCGCCAGCTTTCGATCAGCAGCTCGGACACCTCGAGGGCCAACGGCTGGCGGCTCATCGCGCAATGCAACGGCGTGCGCAGGTCGTTGTCCACCACGTTCGGATTGCACCGGCCCTTGAGGAGCATCTCAACGCACTCCACCGACTGGGTTTTAGCCGCCAAGTGCAAGGCGGTCTGCCCTTTCGCGTTGGTGGCGTCGGCGTTGGCGCCGCTGGCAAGAAGGGCGGCCAAGCAGCCCGCGTATCCGCCCTCCGCGGCCAGGTGCAAAGGGGTGTTACGTTTCTCTCGCGTTTTCACGTCCACGTCCACGCCTGGTGCGGATAAGATGGCGGCAAGGCACTCGAGGTGACCCAAGTCGGCGGCAACGTGGGCGACCGCCGCGCCAGTTGGCTCGGTAGCGTTGATGTCAGACGTGAACCTAAGGAGGACAATCCGGGCAGAGAGGTTTGATAATTTGTACAAGGCTTAACCCACAAGTTCATATTTTATATACGTCATCAATACGGTACTTGCAATACGCTATGCGTTGCATTTTGTAAATATTTCCTTTTTTTAGTATAGGTCAGTTTTTTAAATTGATGGTACTTTTTTTCCAAGATACCAAAACTATATAATTTCAAAATATCGATTTCGAGAGAAATGTGACACCAGTTAATCTTTTGCCGTGACCATAAAACGACTGATACAACTAAGACCCGGCACACACAAAAAACGCGGGATTTGAAAGGCTGCAAAATTGAGGGCTTAGGAGGGAGTTTTAATTTACGACAACAAAAGAAGACACATATCTTTAAGTTTAGTAAACGGGAAGACATCGCTAGTTGTCATCACGCTACCGGGTGTTTAAACCACTTGCAATTGCAATGGAGTGGAAATTTTCGTAGCCCTTCAAAACCGGTAAATACAAAGTCCTTTTATTGGAAAAAGCAGGAAGATGGCTCCCAGTATTTTCAAGACCTATTCGCAATTAACCAACATTCGACGCATATTGAACCATCTACCTAACTAGTCTAAGTATCATCAGCTATATTCACCGATAGAGCCAGTAGAGATGTATACAAATCTGTCTGAACATCATCTTGCTTGGGAAATAGTCTCGTGTTTTTAACCCTTTCACTGCTGCAAGCGGGTTATTGCCTTCTATGTTTCGGAGAGGTGCGCTTTTATCTTGAGTTTTACTGGACGACCGATCGACGACGCTATTAATTTGAATTTTAGCACAGCTAGTAACAAACAACTGAACCTTCAAATGGCTTCTCAAACTTTCAAGCTGTCATGCCAGCTGGTTTAGTCAGTAGGTTTTGATGTCAAATCGTGGATTTAAGCGTGAAAAACTCAGTAGTGAAAGGGATAGTGCGTCATTTGTTTCAAAATTGAACACAATGGTTGAGTTCTGAAAACCGAACCGTCAAGTTTGATGTTTTAAGGCTGCGAGAGGGGCAACTGGGAAAACTCACCCGATTGTAAGTTTATTTTAATCACTTCGGCTAAACTATAAGTAGCAGAGACACCAAACTTGGTTACCTCCAAGAGAATTCAACTAACTTTCTGACTAAATGTGTTTCAAATTTTTTAAATTATCAGCTTTTTAAATTACCTCATGAAAATTGAAAAAAATGATAATATCCCACTTAAACTAAGGTAATTTAAAAAAGTTCAGAAAACAAAAATTTCAATACAATTAGTAAGAAAGCCAGCTAAATTCTCTTGGAGGTAGCCAAGTTTGGTGTCTCTGCCACTTATAGTTTAGCTGCAGTGATTAAAAGAAACTGCAGACCTGATGTGTTTTTTCACCTGCCCCTCATTCCACGTTAACAATTAGCCGAGCTTCCTCGTACCTGGCTAGTAGTTGAACGCATTCCACCGCGTTGGCCTTGACCGCCGAGTGTATGGCCGTGCCAACGACAGCGTCCCCCCGCAAACCCACGGTGTCCGCGCGCGCGCCGGCGCCGACCAAAAGCTGCGCCGTGCCGACCGAGTTGCCGAACGCGGCGCAGTGCAACGCCGTGTAGTTCTTGAGCGCGTAATCTGCGGCAATACCCGCCGCCAGTAGGTGTTTCACGCACACCGCACAGCCACTGAAAGCGCTAAGGTGAAGCGCCGAGAAGCCTTCCTGCGGCTCGCAGTAATCCACGTCGGCACCCAGTTCCTGTAGCTTCATGAGCAGATCGGGCCGTTTCATGAACGCGCACCAAAGGAACGCGACGTTCTTCTCCATCTGCTGGGCGCTGCCGAAGGCCTGGTCCACCGATTCGGGGGTCGCTGTGTCACTCTCGATCTCTTCTAGCACGCGAACGTTGCCGCCGTTGGAACGCATCAGCTCAAGCAGGTCAATCTTCAGCTGGTCTTTGACGATCTTGACTCGGAGAGCATCTTCGGATGTGCTGCCTTCGTCGACGCTGATGGTCTCGAAGTCTAAGAAGTCGGCCATGGCTTCGTCGAGCGGGGGAGAAGCGCCTTCCATGGTGGTGAAGTCGCCGGAAGACTCTTCGATGTCGACGGTGATAGCGTCCTGGTCCTTGGATTTGGCTTTGTTCCACAGGACAGAGATGATACGTGTGCCGGGGCTGGGCAGCCCGGGGTGGTTCAACGTAGACTCGCCGTTAGAGCTGTGATTGCGCTGGCGGGAAAACATCTTGATGGGCAGTTTCTTCTCACTGCTGCCGCGCCTCAGGTCGGGGACAGGCATCGATCAGCACGCTCAGCCACCCTGCTGCTCGAAACCTGCAAGATTGATTCATTAGGATCGGTAGAAAACAGCAGAAAATAGCAGTAACTCAATTGAACGAATGCTACCGTACAGTACAGCATTTTGTCATCTCAACTTCGAGGCACAGACATAGAATTTTGGTCAAGCAACATGGTCTTGCATTTATGTATGGTTCGATCAAAACCTGCAAGATTGAATCGTTAGGATCGGTAGTAGCATGAGTGCAGTAAAGCCGCATCGAGGGTAATGACATTATTTCAATACAACAAAAACTACCCAACCACGCACTGTCCATACATACCATTATTCTGTCGTCTCAACTTTACTTGGATGGAACCACATTTGCTGGTTAATTAAGCTTTGATATATAGAAGGTCGACTCAACTTACTGGAAGAAATGTACATGCCTGCTTTCAAGGAAACCAAGTCATTGTCAATTAACGAATCAATCGCGCAGGGAGGTAGTTAACACTTCTTACTGCAGGGGCGATGATGGCTATCAACGTAGAAAGGTATGGCGACAGAGCTTGTTTTCTGGGTGTAGAGCAGTAAGCTCTCCCACTGTATAGACTGTAATAGAGATCATTCAAAAAGGCTTAATCCAGGGTCAATAAGGCTAAATAAAAACGTATTCCCATAAGAAATGCATTGTCAAACAAATTTT
>QKMV01000088.1:0-26364 GCA_003287335.1 Lednia tumana
GGGGGGGGGGGGGGGGGGGGGGGGGGGGGGGGGGGGGGGGGGGGGAGTAAGGGGCAAGGAAGAAGTCGCGGCCACGGGTAATCGTGAACGAGTCCTGGAAAGGGTGGGACTGGGAGTGTACGAACTACGAGCTGTACCCGCAATGTATTCATCGTCTTCGCTCTCTTTGCTTTATATTCGGGGAGATGAGCTCCTCCACATGCAATCAAGCCGGGTCAGTGCATTCATTCCTACGTAAACCGAGGAGCCGTGCTTGAGCCGTGCTTGAGCCGTGCTTGAGCCGCGCTAGAGCCGTGCCGTGCCGTGCCGTGCTGTGCTTTGCTGGAGTCAGCTCAACACACCTCCTATCCTCGTAAGGTGACTGCCTACTCTTTGGGTTGATTGTGAATGGCCTTCGGGCTAAGGCCGCGGCTACCCCTAAGGGTTAAGTAGCTGTTTTTTAAATCTCAAAAGCATTCCGATTCGTATTTATTTATTTATCCAGAATATATTATTAAGTCACTTCGATAATTGGATGAGCAGACGAAATTAGAGGGAATCCCACTTTAATTTTCACTTAACACGCACAGAGTGGTAAGCTGGCTTCATTCGAAAGAAGATTGGTTATAATATCACTAAACGACTGATGAGAATAGCAAGACTCGGAATAATTGTTCCACGATATCAATCATATTGGTGGCTTATCGTTTTATAACTGTAATGTATATGTAAAAACTGATATACGTAAAAAATTCATACATGTGCAAAATATCGTGCTTTCAACCATTATGTAAATTCTCTATCAAATTAAGTATCTACCCTGAATCTACATTCCACGTTGTTGTTCACTCACAAAAATGTTCGTGAAACCAACATCAGTGAAGACTACATTCCCGTAAAAGGTTCGCTTCTCTTTTGTACTAATTCATTAAAATAAAAACTCTCGCAAAAAATGAATGGAGTCTCAAACTGGAGCATTGGTTGGTACATTCAAGCAATTTATTTGGGGGTTGAAAAAAGTGTAGTGGTCAGATTTGGTCTCCGATGCCCGGTGCCCAAGGCATGGTCAGTCGACTGCAACAGTTGGTCTTGGTCATTGCATGCCGTCGAAGAATGGTGTGCGAGCTCGGACCACATTCTATTCAAATTCCTATACCTATATACTCTTCGACGATCGACGATCGACGATCATCTGGATCCGGATCACTCAACTAACATTTTCTTTACATGCCATAAACTTCGTTTTAGATACCTGCTGCCAAATATTACACCAAACGTGATTTAGTAATCACATAGGGAAATAGATTTTCTCATTTTCTTCTTCCAAGAGGTGAAGCGCTGGAGACCGAAGATAACGTGACAAACTCGTTTTCTCAGCTAGGAAAGGCGTCGTCAGTGAAGCAGCAAGACGAAAACCCGTCGTTATCTCCAAGTATCTTGCGATCTAGTTCAGAACACACTGCGCAGCCATGTTTGACAGCGCTGCACTGCACTGCACTGCACAGCACTGCACTGCACTGCACTGCACTGCACTGAATTCCCTTAATGTAGACGATTAAAAAAATCATCAGTGACTTTAGGATAATACATTTGCGTTCTGTGTAGGCTAAAGAAGTCACTCTCAAGCTTGACGTAAGCTTATTTGAGTGCTGCTGCGTTGTGACGTACCATGTATTTGGAACTTTTGACTTTGCGGCCAAAAGCTTTATTCGCATAGACGCCTGGCGCGTTGCTTTTGTTGACTCGGTCATTTTCACGGTCTAATCCCGAGCATTACCCACTTAAAACTTCTCGGTGTTGAAAATGGATCAATTTTTCTCTTCGTTTCTATATAAGGTACACGAATATATCCTTCTTGTTTTCTTACTTCTATTAACATTTCGATATACTATACCCACTTACAAGTACGAGTATGCCGTGTCGACTTAAAGGTATACGTGATCGAAGCTGAGCCCATACAATCGAAAATTAGCGGAGAATGTTTGACAATTGACTTTGAGTCAGTCATGGGATGATTATTTGGTGTTCATAGACCATTCAGCCCTCTGACATTTTTTCCTTGCATTTTATTGTCATGGTTCAATAGATTATGTTTCCGGGAAGTGGCTTTAACAATACCAATATCGTCTGGCCTTACTCTTCTTTGTCCATACTTGATGGATGATGCACTTCTGGACTTTTGTGTAATTTTATGCAATACTTCACTCGATTGGTTAGGAGGGAGACACCAGAGCTAATACTCTGTGTGCTGATGTGACGAGTCATGATTGAGGTTTGAGATTAAGTATAGACACAACTCAGGTTTTGCTTCAAGTCGGTATCAAATCAAGCCAATAAATAGCATTATGGCCGTATATTTAAGAGCCCGGATTCAAGTAGGATACTCCGTGATACGTAGCAGCCTTCAATTATTTGCAATCATCTCTAATATCTTACTAAAGTCAATACTTTTCGTGAAGCCTAGCGTAGTAGTCTATTCAACGTCAAACCGTGGGAGGCGATTGCAGAGACAGTGACGATACATGGCACTGGCTCGCTCTGAGTCTGAACAACCGAGGCCTTCATTGACAGTCAAAAATTCTCTCTACTCGACTCCGTATATTTGTTTCGTTTTCTTTGTTGTCCATCTTACAACACGCATGAATGTGTTTCTAATTCACATTCAAATTCACTATCATCCTTCACCACGACCCACCCCGATGTTCATGGACATACCGCCACTGGACAGAGATGTCCGGTAGATTTGTGCGATACAATCGAGTCCCCAATATCAGATGTATAAGGCGTCATGGAAACAGTACACAATTGACGTCGACGCGTAAATGCGTAAGCTGCGTCGACATGACAGAAAGAAAGAGGTAACGTGTGCGTTGGCTTCGCGACGCACATTCGGGAGCCTGGACTTGAACAAGCTTGCACACCACAATACTAACACACATTTACACATTTTAAGTGCAGCCGAAATTTATTCGCCATGCTTCGAAGAGAATTTACTGATACAAAGACTTTCTTCTTTTTACACGGATAGGTATTCTTTTCTTACAGTGTTTAGATATTATACAACGAAAAGTGCACTTGAGCAGTTGATTTTGTGTGAAATATTGTACAAAATTACACTGGAAAATTTCAGATATTCTTGCGGTATAGGAACGTGACAAAAGTGAAATTCAACTGCAAGCAACTGCATTAGTAGGTTTAGAGTTTGAATCAATATGGTTGGTATGATCACATCCCACGAAGTTGATTTATTATTGATTGATCTGTTCACCCTCTACAGTCAAATACTTCACAACAAAGAAGTAACTTATGTTGATTTTCTTGAAATAACATCGAGATTAAATTCTATTAGCAATATCAGTGTCTGGAACAATTGCATCGATGCTACTTCGTTCATTCATTTCGGTGCACAGTTCTGCAACCAGATGTCACCTGTGGGTGAGTGTCTCCATCTACACTCCACACGTTCATTAAAAAGAAAAGAAATCGATGACCAATTAAATCCGATCAATGGCACAAATCTTCGGTTTGAATATAAAGCACGCATCTTGAATATCATAAAATGATTTGAAAAAGTCTCTCTCGGTTTCTCATCATTCTTTTATTTGAATGTGTGTGTTGTAGTTCGGGTTGTAGCATTATTTCGGTCTATCCCTTTAACCAAGAGGATTCCTGACTATACCTACGTCAAAACTTGTGTGCTGCTGCGAATCAGCTCTGTTGATAACTTCAGCCTCCCTAATTGGACCATGCAGATCCACAAGCAGAAGCGCAGAAAGCAACACACACCCATTATAATATCAAACGAAAAGAAATCGTATACAATAGCACAATCTTGCATTATACGGCATGGCATACATGTAAACCAACCGGTTCGAATGTTTTGTTTTTTTTGGAAATACCACACCCCAATGATTAGACCCAACATTATCGTTATTCATTAGAAAACGTTTCAGAGCCGCAAATACGTTCCGAAAAAAAATCAAATATGTATGCTGGATTGAAGGAGGCTTGGATATGAAATATTCCTTAAAAGAGATTAAAACAAACCGCTTAAGTTACGCTCATATTCACTGTATAGTTGGAACAAAATTCAAGAATAGTTCAAACAGCTCCTCTATTTTCACAACTCTAATCATCCTACGTATACCGATATATTTGTGGACCTTCAGCTTCAGTTGTGTTCTTACTTTTTCATGCGCTCCGTTCAACATGTAGTTGTCAACCACTCCAACTCACGTGCATTTCAAATATGAGTTAGGCGGGTTGCGGCTTGCCTTCTTATAGTAATGGATACACGAGACATTCGGGACCCGCGGTATACAGAAGTGCCGCATGTGCGTTTAAATAATTTTGCTGGCGAAATCGCTCCAAGTCCCATAACTGCCTTAGGTTAAGACAGTATTACAAAATTTCACGCCTATAGACAACTTATTCGACTTTTATGGAAATGGTAAGTGTAAAAAAGGTGCGCGAATCGAGTTCAAAAATAAAATAACAAAACAACCGCCAGGCTACGAACGGACTACCGTACGAACAACAGTATGCAGTCAAACCCATTAGCTACGAAGAGATCGATCTAGCAATAGGCTCGGATTTAACAAGTTTATCAGTTGCGTTCCTGATGAGTAACTAAGGTCGTCGCGTCACTTTTCTGTACCGCCAGTCCCGTTCGCCTTCTATCTAAACCTTACAACCCCATCGCTATATGGAACTATTGCACTCACTCACATTTAAATAGCTCGACAGAAATGCTCCTTTACGATTTAAAAATTACCACTAACGTTATATAAATCAACACCGTAGTTCAACTTGAGACTATTGTTGCTTATAACGCAAGAAGTTAAGTGGATTTATGGATTGACTGGCCAAGTAAAACAATGAGCTAATACACTGTGCCAATAATTTATCAGTTAATTAAATCATGCTGAGACAATAGGAACGAATGGACCAGTGTTTAACCCACTCTGCCTATCCCTCTAACTCCTTGCTTGCCCGTCTTTTGCTATATTAAACCACGAACACAATGCGTAATCAGCAAAAGGGACAGAAGAACATGCCCATAGACTTTGGAGAGACGGGATGCCGGGAGATTGAAATATTTGCTTTTACATACTTGCAAAAATATTCATACTTCATAGATTAAAGATATACAGTATCGATAGGGTGAGACTTACTTGGATAACCTGTGAGCTAATTACCGAGCAAAAATGACCGACTAAACATAGAATTGTAAATAACCGACAGAGGTTGGTTCAATCGATGCCCTTTGCGTCTCTACGTACTTTTTATTACTGAATTTTTCACTTTCGGTACCTGTTCTTTTCGTAGATGAAGACGTGGATATCCTTTCCCTCTCCCTTTGGCGTGTTTATTCTTTTGCTGCTAAACTAAGTAAGACATAATTACAAAATTTCCCAACATGCAGCATTTTGCGGCTACGTACAATAAGCAGTGTATAGCTTTGTAACGTTTTTACCATGAAAATAAAAACAATTATGATGGCAACTTACAAGTGGATTCCCCATGTGTTGGGCCAATTATAAAATGTTGAAGTTTGGTTTTGCCCGATGATCATATGGAGACGTAACAGTGCCAGTAGAGTAAAGTGATTTCAGTTTTTACTTTTCACAATGCTGAGTACGTGCAGTAACCCGTTTTTGAACGGTAAAAAACTAAACCAATTCTCGAAAACTCTTGCGTGCCTTCTTGCCGTGTGATTCGCGGGTGGCCGTACTCACAGGGATAATTTAAATTACGAATCAAACCAAGTTTGAATACAATTATATTTAAGAAGATACATTTATTTTAAAAGAAATATAAAACTGCCAATAAAAAAAAGTGGGTACCGTATACTATATATAAAGGTTGACGAACTCAGCTTTGAAATACCAACAGATTGAGACTCTGAACGTCGAAATTAATTTCTCGTGGCTTTTGGTTGATTCAATTAGCATCTAAATTGTCTATTGAAAAAACATCTAAATGCCTATTGTATGCATAAAAAAGTACCAAGGTACAAACGTAAAAATTGAAAACCAATCAATTTTAGCTTTTGTTGATTTTTCCTCGCTGTCGTCGACTCCCAGAAGGCGTTTTCTTTTCGAGATAAGGTGTTACAGAATGCTAGTAAAATACGAAGTACTTAAGGTGACCATCCGCACCATGTTTTACTGAGGTACCTGTTTTTCATGCTTTCCCCTGTATTTTTAAGTCCCACAAATACGGCCCGTAAAATTTGTAATGCCCCGTATTTTTTTTACGGGTGCCGCGTAGCGCCAGCCCCATGAACTTTTTTGTACGTGTCTGATTGAATCGGAATGGCATCACAATTTATCCCCATCCCCTCACTCTCCACACGGCTACAGAATGTGGCAAAAAGGAATTTTCCCGTTGTAACGTTGTAAAAATGTGAAATTATGATCACCTTACTACCAGCACCATGCGATTATAAGATTTTTTTCACGCTGTCGATGGATTATAGTCGATCGATAATCTCCATTGTTGTAAATGGTCACCAATGGAACATAAATTAAGGTTTGCGATCGAAATATCTATTGACACCCAGAAAAAATCTTATAATCGACCCGACAATCTTTCCTGATGGGCTATCAGCAGACTACCTGTGAAAGTGATACCCCGGCGATCAGTCTGTTTCGATACAGACTGCAATGTGAACTTCTGAACTCATCCACACACGGGCTTTGAATTCTTGCGTGGACGCGGTGATATCTTGGCTTGCAGGATCGGACCTATTTAAGAGATTTTTACGTTTCTAATTTAGCTCGTGAAAAATGTTGGAATGCGTTTGTAAGTCAAACAGACAAATTGCACATGGGGAATCCTTGACCAGACGTGAACCGCCATCTCATCGTTATCGTCTGTCTTCGTAATCACAAAAAACAAATCATTACAAGTACAAATCATAAATACTACAATATTTGTAATCACGTCAATAAAAATATACTAAATTTTTTTCGTAACCGCATAACATAAAAGTAGGTTTAAAGTAAATATTAATTTAAAGAACTAAATCATATAGCTGTGGTTTTCTTAAGTCGCTCTTATTTCTTTACTATGCTGTATTAATGATATTTATTCCCTCGATTAGTGCAGTAGTAACCATTCAGTTGTGGCTAGTCTCGCTTGATGCGGCTGGGCGCTTTTGGTACAAGCAACCGGTAGATTTTGGCCACCACGAACAAACTGGTCCCTAAAACTGAAACGATGGCCAGCAGCAAGGCGGCCAGTACGTCGAGCAAGAAGTATTGATACCAAGGCATGTCCACGGCCGCGCTCCGCAAGTGCCGCGCTCCATTGTGCCGCAAAACGTATTCTGTCCACCAAACCGCTCGTTCGATTGAAGTTTCCGGTTGATCTTTCACCAGTTTCGACAACAGCTTCATGTTTTTCCGATAGCTGAAACAAGCGGAAGGTGACTCTTTAGAAAGGTGAACGGTCGTTCTAATTTGGCGTAAAAATGGACGAGTGAATTAACGACAGTGTGATATTCTTGGTTTGTTGGCTGGAATTCAGCAGAATAAACTATTCTTTGAGATGATTTCAATGCAGCCTTTTTATCAACTGGAATATTAGGCTAACAATAATGTCTCCATTTTCCGGTTGCGACAAAAGCACGAGTTAAAATATTATTCAGCATTTAATAATACAATTCCAATAAAAATTCTTACTGTATTTATTTGTTTCTTTCATCCACTCACCCTATCATTTGCGTGGCATGCTGCGATTCAAATTAGGAGATACATAAGACTTACTTCCTATTGCTGTTTAACCTAAATAATGCTTAACGTTTCAAATTGCCGAGTTTCTTCTCACAAAAACATTTTAATGATGCTTTTTTGCGGAGTAGTATTTACTCTTGGAAGAAAAAAATAATTCACCTCAGACATGACTGTCATCTATTATACAGACTGTCATGGTATTTTCACAAACCAACATTCAACAAAACACATCCATCACATGAAGCTATATTTTATCACTACCCTTCAAATCCAAACTTTTCTACTTTTCAAATGTCATTTTATACCGCATATACTGTTTGCTATTTAGAGTTTAGACAACCCCATATAAACACACATTTTAATGGTCTTGTGTTACTTCTTGTTCCATTTTCGAACCTTATAGTGTAGAGGTATGCAAATTGTTTGTACTTTTGCCGTCAAGCAGCGTTCATTTTAATAGCAGGCATGTATTTATTTCTTCTGTTATCTTCAGTTGCAACTGTTGCGATCTCATCGTTGGAATAGTTGCATTTCCATGGTAGTGTTTAGTCGCGACAAAACATCATTAGATTCACCTTCTCTTGCAGGAAACTGTATTCACATTTTACAAAGTAGCCTATACCTTACTTTTTTGGTGTCGGGAAGACGACAAGCTCCCAAGCCTTGCGGCTTTGCGGAAGTGGGCTGGAACGGGAAGGGAGCGGGTAAGGAGACGGTCGTGCCAATTTGGTGGCGGAACTATACCAGCATTTACTTGGAATGGTTGTGGGAAATCACGGAGAAGCACAACCAGCATAGCCGGTCACCGAACCCAGGACTGGCTCCCGATTGTAAGACAGACGCGCTCTCCGCGCGGCTACTGTGTGCCGCGGCTACAGTTCTCTATTATATACCGACTTGTTTCCCATTCCGACATTCCTATCTATCTCGTTGGTGTATTTCCCAGGCCGCCGTCACGATGCATTATCTCACAAAATAAACTTATTTCGAAGCGTTCCATAAAAATGAAATGAAATTGAAACCGTTCGTTTGGAGTACTTACTTGACACAAGCCGAATGGGCAAAATTTCCCACTTTCAAAAGAAGTTATTTCAGCTTAAATCAAAATGAAAGTACAGCTATAATCCTAGCGCTCGCTGATGCGTCAAAGTATATTTCGGCTTTGCCTCAAAATGTTGGCGCTGCCACATAATTTCGACCTCGCCACGAAATTCGTTCTTCGCCTTGCACTTTGGGCTGAGTCATTGTGGGCTTTGCCTTTAAATTTGCGATTCGCCTCTTAAATGAATCTCTTAATTTGGGAGTTTCTCTCTCATTTTCCACCCGATGGGCTTTGACTAAAAACCTGGGTTTTGTCTTAAGGAGTGGAAGCGTAATTTTTGTTCCCGATGGGCCGGATCATGCTTCCATCCGGGATTCGCCTTGATGTTTGGGCTTAACTCTCATTAACAGCGTTCCTTCATTTACCCGATGGACCGGGTAAAAACCGACCGGGGGATCGGCTACGCGGCGATTTTTTTACATAAAAAAAAAAAAAAAGTTTAACCGTCGGAATGTAATCCGAAAAGCAAGAATTTGTCAGAAACCAATCCGATGTCAAGCCAATCCAAAATGTCAGAAAAAAAATTTGGATTCAATCGCTGGTGCTCCGAACCGCGGGCATTCATACTTTTCTGAACTGGACAAAAATGTGTCTGAAACTTCAACGTCCGTCATGAATTCAGGTAAAAATTCTCAATTCATCAAAAAACTCTCCCAAAAAGCACCTCTTTTTGGGCGCACGGGGTCGAGACCTCCACGTAGCGTCGCGTTGGCAAATTGCATGGGTAAATTTTCAAATTTCAATCTCGTACGGCCGCCAATAGACCAGTGCCACAGGGCCAGTTGTCAATACAGTGCGTCGTTAAACACCATTATAAAAAATCTCGTACGGTATGGAAACGTACTTAGATGTTAATTTCATGGTGAAACACACGGACAAACAATTGGACATTTTTATAGAGAGAATATCCAGCTATGAATTTTACTTAGTAAGAGATTTTTACCTATCATCCGAGAGGACTTTCTTTAGTGCGTCTAAAATTGCCTGCTTGGTAAGAGTCGGAAAGTCGAGATGTACGCTGACTCCTGCAGCGACCATTTTCCTGACGTTCAGCCCTTGGTCCGCCATGAATGGCATGCCGACCATGGGCACACCGGCGTGGGCTGCTTCTTCCGTGCTCTGCAGCCCTCCTTGGGTGATAAACACCCGCACCTTGGGGTGAGCTGAACACACAAGCAGGAGCACGCAATGTAGTTTACAATGCAAGTACAAAAAAACTGTTGAAAACTGGGTGAAAATGGTTCAGAAATCAATTCAAACTTTCTAGACGTTTCGCGACCTCATGCTGCTCACTTTTTCAGTGGGTACATCGCTCTGACAGAAAAACAAAATCCAACAATGTGACGAGAGAACTGCAAACACAAACAAATTCTAGCAAAGCCAGTAAGAATATATCTGAACAGAGAACAATCGATTCTGCGTAAAAAAACCCACCTACGCTCTTATTAATTATCGTTCTATTTATGCTTTACCATAAGTCTTATTTATCTATGTATGTTTCTAT
This sequence comes from Lednia tumana, assembly GCA_003287335.1. Lineage (NCBI taxonomy): Eukaryota > Metazoa > Arthropoda > Insecta > Plecoptera > Nemouridae > Lednia > Lednia tumana. The sequence goes on from QKMV01000088.1 coordinate 10,325, forward strand.
TAAATTATATTTCATGAATATTCTATCTCACTTACCCCATTTTTTGTCTTCTGTAATACACTATTTTCTACTCTTTACTTCTGTCATGAAACTGTGAACCAAGCCCTGTGAAGCTGAAAACTGTCATCCCCTATTAGAATTATTCAGTTGTTTGCCAATTTTTTTTGCGTCTCTAACTGAACGTGTGCACTTTCTATCGTCCTGGCATAATGCATTAACATTTTTTATGTTTATGTTGTGATGTAATTCTTTCCCTGGGTGAGTTTGCAACGAAAACCCTTTTCAGATAGCTTAGGTGAGTTTAAGATGCGCAGTCGAATATTCTCGGGTCAGATAATTTTTAGTACACTTTGCTAGAATTTGTTTTTGTTTGCAGTTCTCTTGTCACATTGTTTTGTTTTTCTTTCAGAGCGATTAACCTTCTGAAGAAGTAAGCGGTTAGTTCGAGAAACGTCGGGAAAGTTTTAGTGGAGATCGCAGCGTTTTAGCTAGTTGTACACAGTTTTTTGAAAACTAGTGCTAAGATTAGGAGATACACATGAGTCTAAAAAATGTTCTAATGCCAGTACAATTCACTGTCAATGAATGGAAGGCGGTCGATTGGGAAACAAGTACCCAAGTAAGGAGATACTTAAGTGTGCAGAATTCAGTTGTGTTAGTTTGTAAATAAACGGGTTAGATTTCTGGAAGAGAACGGGTAACAGCATAGAACTTAATTTTCACTCGCAGAAAATTGAGAGTTTGGACGAAATTCGCGCTTTAAAAGGAAAGTTTTTAACAGTGTTAAACAAACTTGAAAGATGGATAGATACAAATGAAACTATTTCATTTCTATAAATGTATATAAATAAGTAGGTTTCTATTAGAGCAGAGCACACTCTCGAGAGATTTCCTAGTTTGTTTTGGTTTGTTGGAAAAGAAATGAAACTTTGTTTCACGCTGATACATTCGTTGAATGGGGAAATATGATTGACTCGCTTTTTGCGCAACAAAATACATTTTCAATTGTCCGACATAGATCCCGGACGCCGGACGCCGGATGGTGATGGTGATGGTGATAGTGGTGATGTTCTCACCAAGGATGTCTTGCTGCGGTAACCATTTGCCAAGCTTTACGTTTTTCGGCTGTCCGGGTAAAGTGTCTGACTCCCACTTCCACAAGACTCGCAGTTTTAGTTCGGAGAAGGCGTCCAGAAACATTTGACGTTTATGTTCCGGCATGCGGTCACTGCGAACGTTTGAACCAAGGCTGAAGTAGATGACTCCTTCGGGAGATCCTTGCAACCATTCTTCAAGATCCTGCGAACAGCCGAGGCATTAAGTCACAACATAAACGTGCATTATTTAGCGAGCCATGCTTTTCGTCCGCCCATTTTTCCCAAACGTTTCAACAAGCCTATAGAACGGATGCGAACTATTAAATGTAGCATCAGATACAGCCCGACGTTTCATAAAAGCTACGAACACTATTTTGGGTGTGCATATATTACACAATTCACAAAAAGGTAACTGTATAGTGTATACCGATATATTTTAATGAACGCAACAATATCGTGGATATAACCTTTCAAGTTTGAAACACGTTCTTTTTTGTGAGATTTTTTTGTTCCCTCATCTTTTAACAGCACAGCCAGCTAATATGATATATTAAAATTTATGCCACGGGCCTAATGAAGAAAACATTCTCTTGCATTTGAATTTAAATACCAAAAATGTAGGCTGAGGCAAAGCCGAATACGGAATCATATAATTTTTGCCATTCATTTGGTTTTCATGGTCTTAATAAAGACAATATTTAAAATTGATAAATTATGGAGCTGTGGATTCATTCTCATTTAGCCTATTATAAAAATTTGAATTTTGTTTCGTTCTTTAGTTACGTTGTGCGCGAGCGGGCTATAACTGCACGTAATTTTTTTCTCTTTGGAATGGAGACCTGATTGGCAGTGTTAACAAAACATTTTTGGATGAAATTCACAAATGAGAAGGAAGTTGCTTAAATATTCTCTTAATTTTCTTGTTATCATTTCAACGTTCTTTAGTATAGAGATAGGTTAGATACTATGTGTCTAGAGTGATTCAAGGTTTGGTCAACGATTGAGCTAAGTCTTGTGGACTTTGAAAAATGCAATAAACACTGTCGAGAAACTTGTGATGATAAACGTAAGAAAAATAGTTAAGTCGCTTGGGTCAGCGTGGTCAGATAAATTGCTCAATATCATGAATCTCCATAAACTCAATTTTGCAGCACACGAAAGCTTTATCAGTAAACTGCATTGATTTTTTTGAATTTCTTCAGTAATATGATTCTTAAAAATATTCCCACTGCGAGTAGGCATTACCTAAGTTTCCGGTTTGATAACGTAAGCCTGTTTACCATGGTCGTCTTGTGCGAACTCATCCGTTCTGAAATAGGTTTATTTTGTGTTACGCTGTTAGCAAAGAACAACAATGATTATAGGATTACCTTCCTGAGAGGCTGAGGGCTTCTTATGTGCAATCCGCCCATTTCGATGACTGCCGGCACATTGGGTCGTGGCACATGAAGCGTGAAATGACTATTGACAAATACCATGCTAACATTGTTTTCGATGTCGCCCAAGAATGGCATAGCAGCACCAAAGTGACGTCTTGCTATGGCGTCTTGACGCGGTAACACGTAAAAATGCCATTTGTATCGATACCAGATATTATATAACGTACTGTGCAAACGTTCAACGAAGCTCAAGTGGTCCGTATAGGGGAGGAACACGTCGGGGCAGTATGCAGGGTGCGCGGGGTTCCCAACGGCGTCGTATCCCGTGAGGAATGCCCCGTGAGAAACGACGCCTATCATAGGCACGTTGAAAGTGTGTGCGAACCCGTACATGCACGGAAAGATCACCCATTCCATCATAATCAAATCGAAATTTTGCGTAGAATTCGACGATATTAGTTTCTGGACATCTGGGTGGGACAATTCGATCTCGCAGATGTCATTAGCTGATTCCATAAAGTCGGCCATCATTTCTTCGGGACTCGGCTTCAAATCTTTCTTCCCTGCAAAGTCGTATCGTTTCTTCCAATAGTCATACACCCTCGACAGATCGATTTCGGTGAAGTTCTTCAGATTCAGATCAGCGGTTGGGTTTGTGGTCAGTGTGACAATGTCGTGGCCCCGCGCGTGCAGTGCCCTCATGAGAGCTCGGTACACGATTTGATGGCTCACCGATGAGACCGGAAACACTCCCAAGATTCTTGCTGCATCCGCACTGCCGCACATATTGCATACTAAAACCATCAGAAATGCACTGTATATTAAAAGACCCATAGTCATTCGTAAAATGAAATACTGCTGTAATACTCCTGGCTCCTACATACGCAAGGGATCTCAAATGAGAACTGAACAAGTAGAAGAAAATAAGCTCACATTTTCACAAATTCCTGGCTTCTTATCTCGTAAGCTAGTGTTGTATACTGGGTATTTGCTTGTCAGACATACTTTTGAATGGATTTTACACACAAGTTTGAGATGACCTTTGAGAAAGATCAGGGTTGTGATCATGATTTGAGGCGCGTAACCAGATCAAAAGTCTCCTGGAGTTCAATGTGCACATTCATCATAATGTACTTTTACATAAAAGGATAGCCGCATTGTTCCTTGTTTCTTGTCGGTCCACCACATTATTTCACTAGTCAGAATTTACACCAATACACGAATACTTTCAATCTCGACCGCAATGAAGGCGATAGAATCTGGCTTTTGTTTCTTTGCTCCTTGTTTTTGGCACCCATGAGTGAGAATGAGTCCTATCCTTTACATTTCTTTTCCATTTATTTTCACGATTTATAACCGCGACTGCTTTGACACTACAAGGAGGTCTGAACAGCCTCCTAGAGGGAGAAAATACTATCTAACGTCTACGGGAGCATTTAATTATGTATCACAAGTTCCAAATTCGGAGCCTGCTGGCGTCGCCGCTTTTTGTGCCGGGATGTTTCGAGGAAGTGGAGCCGTTTTCTGGTCTCGGCACCCTGTTATCTCATCACTAACGTAGCGTGGCAGTAGCTTCTTGCTTCAGATGGCACGAGAAGAGCGAAAGGTGCAGAGAAAGCAACCGTGTTTGCTCATATTTTGAATTGGTAATTTCTGAAGTGCTGCCAGAGGTAGTTTCATGCATTCTAAATGTTGACATCGTAACAATACACAGTACCGTACAGTACGATTTAACTAGACCGGTTTTACTACCTTAAAAAAAAACATTCCATACATTCTTTTTTAAATCCTTGACCTCGTAAAAATAGTTGTTGTAAGTTGATTTTACTGAGCACACACAAATGCGGCCTTGCCTCTAGTGTTCCAGTAGTCTGTGTAACAGGGTCAGCCTCAGCCCGAGTGCACGTCAATGGCCTGATTCATCGCGCTGCCTGTACTGTTCGACACCAAACGACCAATCTCCTGAGTCCGGCTTATTGAACGCGCGCCGTGGAAATGCTGGGACTTCTAGAGGAATTCTTCTTCAAACGTTAGCCTAGGTAACTAACGTATCTATATTTGGTTCTAATGGACACAAGGTGACTCTACAAGAAGAAGACTACAGCGTGTTTCTTCCAACGAGGAAGTCGTCAGTGTAACATGATGAGCATTTATTCATCGTCGTCGTCGTCTTCGTCATTGTCGTTCAGTTCGCCGGTTGGAGCGTTTCATTCGCTGTGCGTGTTTGTGTGTGCCTCATTACTCGGACTAAGCTTCGCGAGGCATTTGCCTACCACATTTCAAGAGGACTTCGAGACTACTGTAAGTACAGCAAGAATAAATACTATAAACAATAACTAGGCATGTCCCTAGCAAATAGCCCTCTACCCAAAACAACACCTTGTAAACAGGATACGTGAGCAGGAGCTGTTGGAAACTTGGTATTCTATTCAATGTGCATCAAGATTTGCTCCGTTGACGTGCTTCATTCCAACCAAAACATTTGTCTTCATGTCATAATGAATGCGTTACGTGGCTTGCACGGAATCTGACTGCCACTATCAACAGGCGAGGTATTGCGTTCCCGTTCAGTCTTCACGTTCACACTGAACTGAAGCCTACTCCTACTCCTGTAGCGTCCTGTCGTACTCGTATCTGACGGGAAGTGTGATATTAATATAATGGCATGATCGTTATCATGACAGTCAGTTTACTTATTATTCACAATAAAGCTGTTAAACACTTATTCTAATCCGTTGCCGATTAGTCTCTTGGCCAGCTCTCGCGTGCTTTCCTTTCTGGTTTATATTTCACCTTGTTAATTGAAAATTGAAAACTAACGAACTCGGAACAGCCAAATGGTCTTCGAAGCGTCTGAGCTGTATCAATACATATTTAATTGTTTGTAATCGCTCGAGTTTAATCTAAATTGTTACGAGCATGAGTCTCGATGGCTTAGCACTTAGCTCGTCTCATATTTCCTGTATCTGTTTCCCGCCACGTTTAGCCCGATTTAATTGTTCAACATGGATACCCCATGGAAATTCACACCCTGGCGTCGGAGGATGGGTACTTGTTGACACTTCATCGGATACCGTATAGCGGTAGGGTGCGCTATTCGACGGATTCGCACAGCAAACGAACCACGCATACGAAAGAATACCACAAACAATGGCAGAGATATGACACAAACATTCGTGACAAATCTGGCAGCAGCAAGCCAATCGTTTTCCTACAGCATGGAGTTTTTGCGAGTTCCCTGGACTGGGTTCTTACCGGCCCTGACAATGCTCTTGGTAAGCGTTGGTGCTTTTTTTGAAGCGTCTTTACACTTCTCTTTTGTATGTTTCAACCTTGTTAATATAGTCTCTAAAATTATTGCAGTTTATTAACGTGTAGACAATTCTATGGTCATATCAACAAAACCATTCCATTTATGGAATAGAATTGAAGTTTACAAGTCGCCCTAGATTTTAGCGAGCGTGCATTAATTAAGCAGTAAGCACTGCGTAATTTAAATGCAAAGGAAAGTATTTTGACGTTTATTATTCAACCATACCCACTCGCGTCTTAATGAAAGATAATTGGTAAGACAATTGCCAATTTTGTTCTAGATAAAATGCGTACGTATGATAATGGTACCATGATATTTTTGTCCATACTGACGAAAAGCCTCTGCAATTGCGTCATACAGCTGGAATCGTTTCGTTTTCTTATAGCTTTGAGTAAAACACAACTCCGGTGGATCATCTGCATCAGAAGAGGGAGATAGTTGGTTTAGGAAATATCATTTAACCCTTCGAAGAACAAGAAAGAATAGTTATAGAAAATCCGGCCATTTGTGTCATCGATTAAAAACAGCTTGTGATAGGTAGGAAACTTTAAAGTTAAACCCTCAAGTAATTCCCAAGAAGTCCGTTTCATTATCACGAAGCAATCAGTTATAAGATATTTTTACTTGTCACATATCTGAGAAGATCGCTTTAATGTTGCTCTCGGGAATAGGGAATGTGCAGCTACAGCTTAACCATCAAAGTCCGAATGTAATACAAAAACTGAAGACTTCGAATTGCATGTAGATCACCTTTTAGTGTTCAGTATGACAGACTTAAAGGCTATTCTCCTCGAATAATGTGCAACTGTGGACTATCTACACTAGACGAAGAGTATTTCATTATTGCAGACTGCACACCGTACACCAGCAGAGCCTGTGAACCTATCTGTCTGTCTTTCTGTCTTTCTGTCTGGGAAGTCATTCAATGAAATCGTTCTGAATCTGATGTTGTTCTGTTGTATCTGATAATAGAGGTTTCCGTCTGAAACCCATACAAATGAATTCTCTGGGAAATCTGGGTGAAACAGGCTTTGGGTCGGTGATGCTACAAGGGTGGAAAAACTTTTCACTGACTGACATGCGAATCCAAAATAATATGCGAACGTTTGGAAAATTCAGCTTAGCTATTCAGGGATTCTGAATGAAGACCAATTCAATTTAAGCATTCTGTCAAAATAGTATTATTTGCAAGCATCGCGAAAGCTTGTAGATGTAGCGCGTAGACGTAGAATACTAACAGCCTAAATTACTTTTTGGGGGAAAAATGTATTCCTGAACATAGGATGTTAAATAAGCAAAATTGAAATTCTATCTTCTAGAGTCTGGCTCTAGAGTCTAGAGTGTAGGGTAACTGTTGGCTGACAATGATGTCATGCCATGCGGATGCCAAGTTGTTCGGTGGGTTATACTGGGTCTTCTCTTCTTGGTCTTGGATAGCTCAACTCGGTAGCCCACACGGCTAGGCCGATACCGTAAGCTAAAACACATACGTGAACATTATTTGTCATTCTCAGGGTACCGTATGTCAGACGCCGGATACGACGTATGGATGGGAAATTTGAGAGGAAATATATATTCGAGCGAACATGTCAATATGTCAAGAAAAGACTCTCGGTTTTGGAATTTCAGGTACACAATAAATTGACATCATTTTTCTCTTCTTGAAAGGCTAATAGCGGGTGCTAATTTGTTTAATTAATTTTTATTACTGAGAAAACACGCTTAGTGTATATTTTGTGGCATTTCCCTTCAAGTGTAGTCTTTTCTTTTCATTTTCAATTTCGTGAGGAGTTCATGAAACCCAAACTGCACAAAATTATCTCTTTCTTCAACCCATTCGTATCAATTCATCTCAAGACAAGTTATTTATCTGAAGTAACATTGAAACTGTAGTTGATAGGCACTACCTTACTTCTGCTGAACTGTTAAAGTGTTAAATGTTTCAGCTGGCACGAAATTGGTATTTACGATCTCCCAGCAATGATCGACTACGTGTTGAGTGTGACAAATCAGCCAACATTACATTTCATTGGCCACTCGATGGGTGCAACCACTGCTGTGGTGATGTTGTCCGAGAAACCTCAGTACAATGCTAAGCTTGATGTAACGATTCTACTGGCTCCGGTGGTTAAATTGCAACACAACACCAGCATCCTCAGATACTCGGCACCCTTTTGGAAGGCTTTCCAGGTAATTACCCGCGAGTGACTCAACTCCCAAATACTAACAGCTCAAATAATTGACTTCCATCGACTTCCATCCCCCTTCATGTTGACACCTGTCCGCGGATCCAAACTGCATTACTTATTACCACATTATTTGCCCCACATTTATTGAGCTTTGAATCGGCGCACCGGCACACGTGCATTTTTAACCAGAATAAATATCAGTCCTACCTGCTACCTCGTAGGCGCCGATAGCTCACACGTGAATTGACCATTATCGCGATTTCACATCATCGCTTTGATCAGCTTTGGAAAATGGCTCGGTTTTGTTAATCTACTTTCTTTTAATCCAGTCATCTTTACAAAAAGTGAGAGGAGGGAATAGTAGAGGGGAAGACGAGACGATCGAACCGTGCCGTACCTGCCCTGGGTATGGAGCCAGTCACAGATGAGGACATTACACAGACAAAACTAGTTTCGTCTCGGTAACTTCCTCACTTTGGTCGCGGTCAAACTGGGCACGTTTTAAAAAAAAAATTAAATGCTAATTTTAAGGGGGGGGAAAACGAGCTAAATAAATTCATTAAAAAGGATGCATTTCGGTGTGCTCTCTGATCCCATAGCATATACCGAGTTGCCTGGATACCGGACGGATTAAAAAAATTGAGTTATGTGCATATTTATTGCGGGTTTTAATACTAGCTGATAACTTCCAGTTTGTTTGGATTTCCTCTGCGAATAATGGGAAATATTAATCGAATTTTTTCTTAATACGATCCACCACCAAGAAAATTTTGTTCGTATCATATGGTTCCTGTGGGACAGAATTGGTCTACCATTAATTCCTCTCTGTCGACAGTAGCGGCCCCGAGAAATGTGTGTGCTAGTGCAGCGGATAACTAGCATAGATGGACGGTCGGACGGACGCACGGACGGACGCACAGACGGACGGATAATCTCTATCTATCGTTCTATCGTTCTATCGTGTAATGATCTTGTTTCTCTAGCGTATCACGGGGTACTCTGGCTTGTTTGGTTTCCCACCGACACCCGAGCGTCTCCAGCGTCGTCTGCAGCCCGTCTGTGCCGAGCAGTTCATCGGCAGCGGGTTTTGCGCGAGAATTCTAGACACAGTCGCTGGCTATGCGAGACAGCTTAACCAAGTACGGTGTAACATAAGCCGCTATTCAATTTCACGTAATACTAATATTGTAAAATATTTCAATCTATATTGTAGAGTGTAGACTCATTCCTCGTCGCTCGCGTCGTTGGCGAGAGCTCAGAAGTATTTGGCTGACTTACTGACAATTATTCCCGTCCCTGCGCGAGGGAAATGATATTTTATGGCGACTTTGCATTTGGCTTCCGTATCATGGGCTTCAGCTTTCAATATTTACATAATTCTCTCCATGATACGAATGAATGTACTCAAACAAAGGCATGAATGATGAAAAGTATTTGTCAACGAAGCTTCAGATACTTTTTCTGTCAGATATCAATGGATAAGACAGAAGCGTTCCAAGAGTTCCCTGACACGACCTTGTGCTACCACAAAATAAGTAATCATCGCCAATCTTGGACGCGTTATAGGATAGGCTGAACGGAATCGATAAATAATTACTAACCCGAGCGCGGAGTTCGCACTTCGCACCACACACCTCTAAACCGACCTAGCACCTAAAAATTGATTAAAAATATCCTGTGGGTTCAAAAGGGGATAACTCAGATAACTAACGTGTGCGAAATATTGTGTGCGTATAGGTACTAGGTATATAGAATATAGATAAACGGGAAAGATAATTCGTGGCATGGGTTTCCCTTTCTTCCGCAGTTTCATTATTTTTTCATGTAACGAGATTCTATTTTATTCATCTCGCCATCATCTCGGAACGTATATTAAAGTTAGAAATTCTCGGAGCTGCAAGATGCAAAATTCGCTCGGCGACGCAGTGATAAAATACCAATAGGTGTACCTGCAATCTAAATGATGAGAGATTGCATCTCTGTTTGATTAGTTCAATGAAAATATACGTAACTACGTAAATTGTATGTAGGTCAGTGATGTGACGACTTCCGAGAAGGCCGACAAATAGAATACTCGTATTTGCACAAGCATGGGTAATGGACGACATAAACTGCACTTGTTTTATCCTCTGTTCAATGGTGCTACAGTATAATAGATGATTGTTTTAACACTGTTATCTTTTCGCTTTACAGACTTTATTGCCGATATTATTTGGTCACTATCCTACACAAACGTCGACCAGAACTATGGCACATTTCATGCAAGGTATGCATACCGGCAATTTCAGCAAATACGATTACGGAGCTGACGAAAATATGCTCCGATATAATCAGACATCACCTCTTGAGTATGATCTCGCCAAGATCACGTCACCAACCGCCATATTTTACGGTGACAGTGATCCTTTTACTGATCTCAAGGTAAGAATTAACGGCCATTATTTTTATTTTAAAACCGATCGCAGGGGCGATCGCAAGGGCTGACTGGTCGATTGCAAGGAAAAATAATATTTTGATAAAACTCTACGAATTCAATTCCGAAAACTTTTAGACGCAATAACATTTTTTGTGATTTTTGATCTTGAAATCTTTCTTGCACAATTGGATACGTTTTTGAAATGTTATATTTGGCATTATAGCCAAATCAATCAGCTACATCATCGGACCACTATTAATAGCCCTGTCCGATTAAACATTTGGACTATAGCTACGAATCCAAGATTCAGGAAAAGATGATCAATCTTTCAAAAGTAAATACCTGCCTATCTTTTACAGGACCTCAACTGGCTGGCGAACGAGTTACCAAACGTGTACGGAAGTTACCGTGTTCCTTCTGAATCTTTCAGTCATCTCAGCTTTCTTTGGGCAACTGACGTCGATAAAGTGCTCTACGTTCCATTAATTAACTTATTAGCTCAGTTAAGACGCTATTAGCTGACATATTTCGACGACAGGTTCGATCATTTGTGTGAAAGTGATGACAAAATCCAGGGGCGATGCATCTCAATTTATCTTAATCAATTCCGTTATCAAGTATTATTATTGTGTTGGTAAAGCTTTAAAAATCTATGACCTGATCCGTGGCCTGACTACCTTTACTTAGTAATTATAGGTATTTGGTTCAAATTTGAGCTTTATTATATGTTAGAGAAAGAGTCTGTAATTCTTACCGCTAGTATTTATCGTATAGATTATTTATTAAACATTTATTTTTCGAACGCAATGTGTTTTGATTGAAATAGTAATCCCTTTGCATATTCAAGAGGCTGGTACTTACTCGATGTATAATTACATAAAGCAAGGGATGTTCTTGTCTGTTTGGAGTGACCTGCCAAGGCTTGCAGTGTTGGAGGCATTGGAGGGCGGGGAACGTACGGAATACAAAGTCTCAATGGGGACGCCGCCGTTGCAGCTTCTAGGTGACCTCTTCCTTGATTCCAATTCAATAATGCTACACAATGTAGCTAATTAAACTGATCAAGATGGTTGCAAATTGCAATATTAAACTTTGGGCTGTAGGAATGAGTATAGCAAGTAGCAACAGTGGAAACTTGCTCGTCTTCGGCTGGTTAGAGCCGGGGGAATTATCTTTGACAAGCATTAAAAGTTTAATTAATCATAATTTCTGTTTGCTAATTAGATACCTAAATTAATTTGTAGGCCTCGCGTTGTTTTCCGCGCACCAAAATGTTTCAAACGGATAATTTCTTATCAGCGCGGAATGCATAGGAATTTTAGGCACTAAAATCACGATCAAATCCGGCACCTTTACGTGCGGCACCTCCACCCGGCTAATGCAGTGAAATAGTCGTGTTAGGAATACTTAATTGGTTTGCACACAGATATAGCAGCAAAGCATTATACTGTCTCAAGTCGATCGAGTCGCTCACCGTCGAACTTTATTAATTACACTGCACATTTGTCTAATACTAGAGTCATACTTGCTGTACAGAACAAGCACTTGTGTCGTTCTCAATCTCAACATGAGTTGACAAAACCCAAAGCATTTTCTAGTATTTAATTAGTATTTGAAATAACAAAATCCATTTAATCAGATTACTTATTGCAAAATGTCTTTATATCGTGAATGTTCCAATAGGGTTCTGTTACTCTATCGCATTATCCAATTTCGCTCTTCCGCTCGGACGGGAGAAGGAAATGGCACATGTCATGGAATAGGTTTTATCTATTATCTGCTATCTGCTATCTGCTATCTATATTTATAGCGAGTGTCTACTGACGTTAAGATAAGGAGCATTGGTTCACCAGAAGTGTGAGGGGGGGAGGGGTGAAGGAAGGGAAAGGAAAGGGAAGGGAAGGGTATGAATGATTTTTTGGTATCCGTGATGGTTCATTTACACGAGCACTTGCCTCGGGCCTCAGCTGATTATCATGTCTGATATTGATAACCTCAGCCAGATAACGATTGGAATCGATAATGCCAAAGATCACACGATATTCTCGATTGATACTGTGTCTGGAGCAAGAGTGCAAGAGGTCGTTTCACAAACTTTTGAGTCTGTAAAAGTGGCCTACTGTTTTTCGCTTTCAACAGTGCAATACTTACTCAAGCTAACTTATGTAACGAGACAATGTTCATATTGAGAAAAGGTGACGTGTCGTTTGATAAAATGCGGTGTCTCATCGATTAAGGGCTAATTGATTTCTCAGACATTCTTTCCCCAAGCACGCATAATCTGTCACTGAGCTTATATATTTCCAATGCATGATGTTTCTTCCTTTGTTCTCACATTCACTGCAATAATGAACAATATAGTAACTGTCAGATGAAAGGGGAAATTATCGGCGCACTAAATAATAAAATGTCATAATAACGATATTATATAGTTTGACAGTGACACATTATTCAAAGAGTAAAGGGACTGGCTGCGTTTGAGGGTTTGCTGAAGCGAATTGCGACGTCGTGAGTCGTGACTATAAGCGTCGCTGCGGACGTCGGACGTTGGACGTTGGAGGTTCGAACGTTGGAGGCTCGAACGTTGGATGTTCGAACGTTGGAACGTTGGTCTCAGCGCGGCTTGCTCACCAGGCCGGCCGGCCGGACGAGGGGAAGAAACATCGCCTGTGGACGGTCGGTCGTCGGTCGGTAAAAACTATCAAGCTAGTCGAGCGAGCTGGACCGCATCGGAGCTGAAGATTGACCAAAGTGACCTCTTTAGACCATGAAACGACTCGACATCGCATTTCTTCCAACGTAACACTTAAACACCAACTTCAATGTTAGCCGTCACGTAATAATTCGTAACATTCCAACATTACATTATCAACATGTAGTGCCTTTAGATTCGCACGAGATATAGAAGACCGATTGATTTAGTATGTTGCTGTCTACACAATGAACAATGTGACTTATACACGAACCCAACAAATTTGATAGCGACAAATCTACCCTGGTCACACTAATAACACCGCTCCAGCACGGTGTATCATTTGCCAATTTTCAATTTTACCCATCCTTCTCAATTGCTGACCGTCATTAAATCGAGGACCACACCGTCTTTCATCACTTAACAATTTACCGGCAATCGGTATGAATCAGCAGGGCAGATTAAAGGGCGGTATTTACCTAGACCGCCCACACACCGGAAGCTGACAAATGATGTCAGGTGGAGTGGAGTTAACAACCACTGTGTGCTGCTAGTTAAAGAAAGACTGTCCCTTCTTATATCCATCATCCCACAACCCATCCAGTTCTACGGAATGCCATACTCGGGCCATACTTAGTTCTAACACCTTACCGCAGTAACACCGTAACACCAGCCATAGGTAACACCAGCCATTGGTAACACCGTAACACTTAATAATAGGATGCACCTGGCCACCGCATCAGCTTCCTGGCGGAAGCACACTTAGCTTATTATATCTCTAGGCCGGTTGCTGTGCTGAAATACCAGCTCACAATAGTTTTTAAGGGTAGGTACAGCTTTTTGTTCAGCAGAAAAAAAAAATCCAAAAATCTTCGAGACAAATTACAAAGGAAGCGGTATAGATTGATTTTTTTTCGCATTCTAAGAAATGCACTTGAGTTTCAATTATTGCAGATGCTGTTGTGGCTTCGCATGTAATGAGACCTGGCTCAAAGAAGCGAGCCAGGAGGTTTGGCATAGGCAAGATAGGTTTTGATTAAACTAAAGCGATGGGGTTATTGCGAGTTGTCGGCTATGCTGCTTTGATAATCACTGCCATCTACACCATTTATTTGACATATTATTGTTATTCGATAAATCTTAATGCGATCATTGCAGCTTAGAAATCTGAGTGCGAACTTGTTTGGCAAACGCGCTTACTAACTTGTTAATTGATTTGCAGTGAATTTGATTTTGAACGCAAAGAACATGCGCTGATGTAGAATCACGCGCTTGGATCAAGTTAAAGCCCAATCGTTACTTAACGCCTGGAAAATTATTCTCCAGGAAACTTCAAACTGACACCTCGTGGAAAAATGTGTTAGGAAAGCGCAGAAATAGCACTTACCAGTAATTCGGTATAATCATCTACTAAACCTTTTAAGATGCCGCCTAGAAATATTTACGCCAGTTCTAAACGTCAAGAAGGTTTAGAAACACGTGCAAAACACGCATCTCACCACTTTCGTAACTCTGCCGAGATTGGAGAGTGAAGCTTCTTTATCATTATTTGTGTTCCAAAGTGCGAACAATTAACAAAAACGTTCTTTAGATCGTTTCTGAAATCTATCTCGTGACTGTTGAGAATTTAAGGAAGGTTGATTTGATATATTCTGTTATACAGATATCTTCATTGTTGTACATTCCTAGATTGTTCCCTTTCACGCGGCATCTTCAGCTAATTACGAAATAATTATAAATATCTTTGGCTTTTCCTTCCGTAGCTGTGTTCGTTTGACGTGCTCGTGTTCGTGTTCGTGTTCGTGTTCGTGTTCGTGTTCGTATTCGTGCTCGTGTTCGTGTTCGTGTTCGTGTTCGTGTTCGTATTCGTGCTCGTGATCGTGCTCGTGCTCGTGTTCGTGCTCGTGCTCGTGATCGTGCTGGTGCTCGTGATCGTGTTACTGCTCGTGCTCGTGCTCGTGTCCGTGTTCGTGCTCGTGCTCGTGATCGTGTTATTGCTCGTGCTCGTGCTCGTGTCCGTGTTCGTGCTCGTGCTCGTGCTCGTGTTAGTGCTCGTGTTAGTGCTCGTGCTCGTGCTCGTGCTCGTGCTCGTGCTCGTGCTCGTGCTCGTGTTAGTGCTCGTGCTCGTGCTCGTGATCGTGCTCGTGATCGTGTCCGTGTTCGTGCTCGTGCTCGTGCTCGTGTTAGTGCTCGTGCTCGTGCTCGTGCTCGTGTTAGTGCTCGTGCTCGTGCTCGTGTCAGTGCTCGTGCTCGTGTCCGTGTTCGTGCTCGTGCTCGTGTTAGTGTTAGTGCTCGTGCTCGTGTCCGTGTTCGTGCTCGTGCTCGTGTTAGTGCTCGTGTTAGTGTTAGTGCTCGTGCTCGTGCTCGTGTTCGTGCTCGGACTCGTGTCCGTGTTCGTGCTCGTGCTCGTGTTAGTGTTAGTGCTCGTGCTCGTGCTCGTGCTCGTGTTCGTGTCCGTGCTCGTGCTCGTGCTCGTGTTAGTGTTAGTGCTCGTGCTCGTGCTCGTGTTCGTGCTCGTGTTCGTGCTCGTGTTCGTGCTCGTGTTAGTGCTCGTGCTCGTGTCCGTGTTCGTGCTCGTGCTCGTGCTCGTGTTCGTGTCCGTGTTCGTGCTCGTGCTCGTGTCCGTGTTCGTGCTCGTGCTCGTGCTCGTGTTAGTGTTAGTGCTCGTGCTCGTGCTCGTGTTCGTGCTCGTGTTCGTGCTCGTGTTCGTGCTCGTGTTAGTGCTCGTGCTCGTGTCCGTGTTCGTGCTCGTGCTCGTGCTCGTGTTCGTGTCCGTGTTCGTGCTCGTGCTCGTGTCCGTGTTCGTGCTCGTGCTCGTGCTCGTGTTAGTGTTAGTGCTCGTGCTCGTGTTCGTGCTTATGCTCGTGCTCGTGCTCGTGCTCGTGTTCGTGCTTATGCTCGTGCTCGTGCTCGTGCTCGTGTTCGTGCTTATGCTCGTGCTCGTGCTCGTGCTC
>QKMV01000089.1:0-32939 GCA_003287335.1 Lednia tumana
GTGATTAGCTGCGTTTTTTGTCAGGCTGGACTTGCATGAGATTCACAATGCAGAATTGGCGGTGGCGGGTGGGGGGGGGGGGGGGGGGGGGGGGGGGGGGGGGCACGTAGCGCCCAAGCACGTAGACGCTGAAGTCATTACGGAGACCGCGACGCCTTGGATGGGATGTGGAGGTATGCGTCGACGCGCGCGCAAACTTTCATTTCCGAGGACGGAAATTTGATGATGTCGAATGGAAGGTGAGCCCGTCGAGGTGGTGATGATGATGCCAGGAATGTAGAACATATGAGAATGAGAAGATTATTAGTGGATACGAGCCGAAAAATATATGAAAATAAAACGAGAAATTTCTTGATAAATGAGAGCATAATAAAGGCATTCGCACACCGTAGGCATAAAGCGGTTGAGCAAAAATAACGGGATCAAACTTTGTTTGCAAAATCCGTTACAATTGGTGGCAGTGTGCTGGGATTTGTATCCTTTGTTCGCAATACTCATTAAGGAACGAGGCAAAGTGTGTAACGAAGCCGACGAGGTTCACGTTTGGGTACATCGTCTGTGTTTGTCTTGTGAAGTGAGAAAATAATTTTTCCTTCGAACATCTCATGCCATGAAAATAGAATATTCGAAGCAAAGAGGGACCCCCTCCTTCTCCCAATGTTGTTCCTGGCGAGAATTAACCGTGTCACATTCACATATCACTTCCATTCTTGGCGTTCTTTCTTTCCATCGGGAGACGGCGTAGCTTTGTTCCGTCCCGCTGGCTTCGCCCGCTAAACCGTTTGCACTCGGTGCCCGCTAACGCGCCACTTCAATCATCTCGTGGCGTACAAGTCGCTCGCTGTACATTCGAGCACCAGGTTTTTCACACCCCGATTCACCTCACAGCAAATATTGACTTCTGTACGAACAACTTTTGACGTATTGGGTCGCAAAATGAAGACGTCGTCTGAGGTGCACACATTACTCATGTTGGTCTCTTTATTTCTGTTATACAGGAAAAAAAGCGGCATGCAAGGATTTAAATTTGACGTTCCGAAAACTTTTATATTAACGTTTCACGAAATGACATGGCAGATTATTTTACGACTTTCAATAACTAAGACGCGTTATTTATATTAAGCGCGGCTTAGTCGGCACGACTCGTCAAGACAATAAGTTACCAAGAAATAAGGAAGAAATGTGTAACTTTTGACGAAAACGACGAGAAAAATAAATGATGAAACAAAAAACGAGAGTCTCTCGAACGTCGTTATTAAACACGGTCTCTGGAGCGCAACAGCGACGAAAGGAATAGATGAAAAACTCTTCTGCCCAACACACTATATAACGGTCTTCTCAGCTGCATAATATTGCTTTGAAATATTGCATTTGTTCCATTTTGTTTATTTGCTACGCTGATATAACTACTCTGACAGTATTATGTCAAAACAACATGACTGCATCAATGTCATCAAACTTGCCGCAATAGACATTGAAATCAGTTCGTTTAGAGTAGAATTCTTACTGTGCTCCTGAATGCAGCCCGCAGTGCAGAGCTGGGCACCTCCACCAAGTGATTACATCTATCCTCAGACCGGCACAACATATTTAAAAGAAGCTTTATATCTAAGCTTATGGGACAACAACGCTTAAATCATTGTAAATGTACCGTACAGGCTAATATTTTACCGGCTACGTAATCGATAAGTTCAGAAATTGTGCGCGAATTAATCTCTTTGCTCGTATCTTCGCTTGCGCTTGGATTGAGAAGCCATGAGTTGATTTGTTTTAAGCTTACAGTGACTCAAATGTTGACGAACTGTGTTGCTTTGAAAGTAAGAACAATGGACAGTGTGGACATGAAAATAGAAAGGGACGTGACAAGCGCATAATAGACGTTAGTCAAGAACTTTCCAAGAAGTTCGCTCTGCTTGCAGCTTCAAATGTCTTCACAAAAACCCTTGGATTTGAAACGCGGAGCTTCAAAAATGAACACAGCGTTGACAAAACGAAAACGTGAGAATTATTTGAACGGTATATGCAACAATCAGCGTACCACTGCTTAGCAGAAAAGCTCGCTTCATTAAATTGGTTTTACTAGTTGGTGAAAAAATCCACAAGTTGTGAACACTGATGTCATCTCAACTGCAGGCATGAATAAGAACACGCGCAAACACATTATGAATACGTAAACACCCATATACTCCGACAAAATCCTTTTGCAATGTAAATTAACGAAACTTCTAGATTTAATACTTCAAGGTTGAACTAATGAGGTATCTTTTCATTAACAAAATGAAGGTGGCATTCACCTCTGTCAGGTTGGAACTCGAAACTCGGCAGATTACAAGAATGATGCAAATATTACAGCTTTCAACACAGTTATTCATTTCAGGGTGGAAGGTGATAAGCATTGCCGGTAAATTTATTGCAGAGTACATCACAGAATTAAAATAAATCTTAATGTAACCTGGTGTATATCATTCTTGATTTATAATATTAAAATCCTTTCTCCAAAACGTACTTTGGTGTTTTCGGGGACGCGAAACCCGATGTTTTGAAGCTAGGGCCTGTTATTAGTGAAAGGATATCACAAGAAGCTTTCATTTCGTCAGATCCATGCTTTGCTTTCATCTCTTTTGAGTTTTGTCACTGTGTTTCGTGAATCAGACTGGTTGCTTCGAGCTGATCAAAAGAAAGAGTAAATATCCCATCCTTTCTCCACCATCCGGAAGTGTCAAAGTAATTTTATTAGAGAGCCTACCGCTACACATTCTCATATCATTATATTTTCAACCTAGCTGTCGAAACATACGCTTTTAGTTTCATAGGTTCTGGACGATTCTAGGTAGATCTTCATATTATAGCATCTAGAGTCGCGAGCGAAACTAATAAGTGTATTGTTTTATTCTTCATATAGTACCCCGAGAAATATTGTTAACAAATATTGCACGAATAAATTTCGGCTTGTTTTGAGAATGTGTAAACCTCAAAGCAAGGCCCCGAAGAATGTAATATAATATATTAACTCAGAGTTTTTAACGAATATAAAAAAGAGGAATTCACATTAAAACGAGATCTCGGTCTAGAACTATTCTTGTCTAAAATGTTTAGTACAGGAGAGGTATGCATCATGTTGATTTTCATATAAGGTAGCTTGTACGTATACACAATGTATAGATAAAAACACAAACGAACAAACATACCAGCATCTGAAATATTTGTTCTGCACTCTAATAAAGGATCTTATGCGCCAATCCAATAGTGGTGTGATTCGTTAAACAGTAAGTACTTCGTGTACATTCAGTCGGTAGAGTGCAGTCTGCAGAGTAATGCAATTAGAGTGGCTGGATGACTAGCGAGCTTGCTTGCATCCGGTGTATGTAAGCATGTGTGTGTTGTATAAATCAGGACACGGTCTTTCTTATTTCTTTCCTTCCTTTCGCTAAGAAAAGCGGATTCGAACAAGTGTGTGAAGCTTGCATCCGAAAAGCGAAATGTTTAGTGAATGAAAGACAGCTTTCTTCGAATTCATTTCCCTATCAATGGTTGGATATCCCGGGGGCTAGCAAATGTGGAACTATATACGTGAGGTGCATGCTACGCTGCATGGACTTGGGGTTTGATTTAGAAAACTTTAATGTCTCTCTTTATATGTAAATAGTTCGAATAGAATCTTATGCTGCGCAAAAAAAACAATTTACAAACTAATTGTCTTTTATGCGCAAGGTGAAACAAGAGGTATTTTAATTTTCACGCTATGCCGCCCACAGATATATTGATACTTCTATAAACGGTCATAAAGTAGGTCCGATGGGCGGAAGAACTATTAAAGAAGCTTTAAGAATTCTACGATGCCACTTGTCGTAAATTAAAAAAAAAAAAAAAAAAAAGTGTTTTTAATAAAAATAAAAAATAGGTGACAAAATGATTGAATAATGAATGATGTGATGTGCTAGGAGATTATTCGGATTAAATTCAGGGTTTCATAATTTGTTGGCTCGTATCTACCTCCTTATATTAGGACGCCTTAACAAGAAACGATTACGAAACGTTAACGTTCACGTTAAATGTTAACGTTAGTTTGTGAAACATTGGGAAAATTTTCGAGCATTTCTGAGCATTCAAACCTAGTTTTCAAATCTTTCTTTTCAATTAAGTGTTCGTAGCTAGTATGCATACGTCTCAATAAGCACTTCATTCTGCATTATTAAGAGCACATACATACAAAATGTATCAGTGTATAAATTAACGGTCTGTAGTTCTTCGAATAGCTCCGGACTCGATTTAAATGACTGGACAGGTAACCAAGAAACTACACAGGATAAGTGAAGCAAATACTTCAGGGCAGACTACTCGACCTGGTTGTAATGATCTAATTAGAACCATGTTGAGTGTATATCTTATGTCTAATTGGAGTTTTTCCTCTGAGTGGCAGCCATGAATGCTGAACATGCACGCCTTGACTCGCGGTGAAACGTGGATATGGTGGATATGGTGGATATAGTGGATATGGTGGATATGGTGAATAATGTGGATAAGGCCAGCCGTCGCAAGACATATCAAGCGAGCCGAGAGCGGTTATGAGGGTGGTTGTCAGACGGAAGGGTAGACGAGCTATATAGCATGGAAGGCGACCTGAGAATGTACTTGTGAACAGATAAAGCATGTATGGCGAGAGATGTCGACAACACAATATACGGGGCTCAATTTCACGAGTTGTATGAGAAGAGCTGGAGGGACTTTTGATTTATTCTCTTTACTCTTTTTCTCGTGTCAACGTTTGGCTTTTGAATTTTGAGGGAAATGGATATGGGATGTGAAAATCACTTTAAATGGCGAAATATCGATACAAGTGGGAGACAAGGCCAACAGAAACGCTTGATTTGTAACGAAACACTAGCTGGTAGCCAACATGTTTTGTTGGAGCTTGGAACTAATTATACATATTTACGACGTGGCTCTACTCGATTTTGCCCACTGCATCGCAAGTTGTGTATTCGAGGAAAGCGGGAAAGCGGAGCAAAAAAGCAGAGGTCGAGCAAAAAGCAAGTAGAGGATAACTTCTCCTACGAAATGTGAAACGTTGAGAGGCGCGCAACGGATTAACTTCGCCGGCCTTTCAAAATTGGAAACCGTAAAGTAAAGTAAATCCTACTCTTTATAGTCGTATTAATCCCATTGGATCCCATTCAAGACTTTGGCCAAAGGCAATTGCCACGCAATACTTTCAATTTCAGTCGAACTCTCACATTATATATAGGTATATATTCCATTTCTATCTTCAACCTTGCGAAATCTGGAGTCTTAAAGGGGTTAAATAGGCGTCAATAATGGAATTCGGATATTATCGGGTAGCCATTTTTGGCGTGTAATTGAAAATCGATATAAAAATAATCTATAAATTGGCGATGAGTCACTCTGTCTCAAAGATTACACTGAATGCACTTGAATAATTTTAGCGCAACCCGTTGTTCGGTTCCACAGAATATCTACTGTGATTACGTGGTCAATAGAGCACGTTGAAGGTACCTACAACTTTTCCCAGCGTTGTGCTTACATTTTATTCGAAGAGCGCCCATACGAGATGGGCGTGCTTTCGAAGGCAACAAGGGCGAAAGAAGGAGAAGGTTATAAACGGTATAAACTTTTGGTATGGACAGAAATCGGTTTTTCTACCCTCGTTTCGACGCGAACGAAATTATCGTCAGCCGTTTCAAACTTATTATACAAGAAGCAAAAGAAAATGAGGTTAAACTTTTCCACCATTTTCTTCTCCTATCATGAACATAAAGTGTGTTAAAACACTTTGAAAATATCTTAGCTCAATTAAAAAGTAACTCATGAGCAGGCCCTTGTGGAGAATATAGAAAGATAATTTCCAAAAATAATATGTAGCTAGTACCCAAACCTTATTACAACATTAAAGTTTAAACACATGCTTCTCATTAAAAACTCCGGAAAGAATCAAATGCTGTGCTTACCAAAAAGGAAGAAACCCAGAAAGTTTCCTTTAATTAAAATTACATTTTCGTTCCGTCCGCATTCACGACTAGTCTTGCTGAGAATTGATCATCAAAAAGAAAGAAGATCAAAGAAAGACTGAAGCAGACAATGAAAAACAATGTTCAGGTATTTTATTCTATTTTTCCCAGATGAAATTATTCTTTTCCTGAGCCGTGCTTTGATCTTTACATCATGAACATTTTCTTTTCCGGAGAAAAACGGTGTCGTGCGATTCGACGTGAAGTATTTCCTGGACCCGAACAAACGCTTTCAACCGGCCAAGTAGCGACGACTGTCCAGCCTCGCGTGATGGTGTCAACGCGTAGCACTACCACCAACACACGCCCCGAAGTTCCATTTCTCGCAGTCAGTTTGTGAAAATAACTCACAGCCAGCCAAAGTCAGGTACAAGCAATCCATCATGCCAAGGCTCATGAAGTTGGTGCAATAATAATGTACTTTGAAACAATTGCAACAAGGCGAAGAGAGTTCCTCCCTTCTACCGGCCGTTTGGAATGTAATGGAAATCACGTTGGTTGCTGTTGCGGATTCGTAGCAAAAAGAAAGTGCTAAATCTATCCAAACTGCGCTGGGCCACGTATAGGTGGCCGCGTTGTTTAGTTCCGAGGCCGGGCGTGCGTATCTGCGTCGCGTCGTGTCGCGTTGAGGCTATTTGTCTGCAAGGGCCTATGGTACAAGCCTCGTAATGTCGCCGATAAATCTCAGGGGAAACACTAGCGGGGCGCAAAACGACGCCGACCGACCCACGTCACAGTTTTCTGGCGGCAAAATGAGCCGGACGAGTCGACACGACTGTGCGGCCTGGGGAAAGAAAACACCATGCCGGTGCCAGCGTCTCCAGAAATATACGTCATTGGCCGGGTCCACTTTTTGAACCAAGATTTATGCCGCCACTAGAGGCTATTTTAATTTCGGGACTAGCGTTGATTAACCGGAGTCGTTTGAGCACACAAAGGGGGGAAACAAGTTTAGTTAGCTGCAGGGCACAAAGATAATGTTTGTTCACGTTGAGAGAAATGTTCGGAAGGAAATATGAAAGTGGTTGGCGTGTGATGGCTGCTGACTGGTGAAGAAGTGTACTTTTTTATTTAAAAAATAGAAGCAATTGCAACAAACATGGCTGTATTAATCACAACGGTCCAATGCGAAAAATAATCTGTCACATAAATTTGACCTGCGAGCGCATGAATCTGTTTCGCAGTGGAAATTTAAGTGGAATTAATTGAAGTGTTTGTTTGATTTTATACGAGCGTGTGTAGAAACTCTGTTTATGGTGTAAATAAACTGAAACCACACCCATTGCCGATATATTGAACGCGCTTCCCAAACGATTCCTATACGTTTCATTCTCTACACAGAATTGCCTCGCGAATAGGACCATCTTTTATAAACAGATATATGTACGCTAGAAAACCACGATAAAAGCAGAACACCGAGAATTGTGCCCCAATTATGATTTATGTACGACTTTAGGGTTGTTCCTCCTCCACGATTAATATTTTATGATTAAAAATAGATTTATTAAGAAACTTCTTGAGAGAAAGTTTGCTTCGCGGCTTTTACTATCTTGATACAGTGGCAATCTCCTCTCTATCCACAAGTTTCACTCGAAGCGCTGCAAGAAGAAACCTCAGCTCAAACAAGAGCGAGAGTAATAATGGAATTAATCTGGTACAAGAAAATGTGTTCCACTTGTATTCAGAAGCAAACAATGGTGCACCTGCGTGGGGTTGGGGGAGGGGGTTGGTAATTGCCACTAGGGTTCGCTGGCGATGGTGCAGGAGGGTAAGGTGTTAAGCTGGTGAGTTGGATTCAACAATGCGTCTGTCGAGCACTCTGCTACCGACACGCTTTTGTTTCAAGAAACCACGAGCCATCCTTACGATTTCCCAGGTTCTACTATGTTTTGTTTACTTGCGGCTAACAGTGTGAAAAGGTTAAACACGGGAAAAATTAATTTTTCATACATTCCATAAAATTGAAAGCTCCACCGTTCTATTCGGCTTGCACGGATCCGCTTTTTCAACATTTAAAATGGCCGGAAGAGATTCTAAATCCACTGCCGCTCCTGCTTCAAGTTTTTACTGGAGGCGCCTTTACCAAACCCATCACTACACCAATATAACTCTGACGTCACTCAACAAGAGCGCGCACAAGAAGCGAAGACGCCGAAGATCGCAAAAACATTTTCTTTGCGAGCCGCTCGACGCAGCGCGAGCTTCGGTGTTGGTTTTGTTCGAATTCACGTAACAATGTCCCGCGCCGGTGAATGTTAATATGAATTCATTAGTTTCGCGCGTTTAATTTCCGCCGGCAGAGCGGGCTTTTTTCCGGCGCAGCTCAACGGTTTCCCACGCCGCAGGTCGCGCAAATGAACCTCTTCTGAAACTGAATTACGACCCAGATAGCTTTCGATAAACTGAAGATGTTCCGTACGTTTGGTTTGGAAGAAGAACCGGCTTTACGGCTAGAGGTCATCACGCGTTACAACCACAAAATGGCGTACGTTGCCTATATTCTTCGCGTGTTAATCGACACTAGCGCTCGCAGTGGTCAAGAAGGTTCTTAAAATAATTACTGTTAATAGCATATTTTTATTTCTGTCTTCACGAAGCTTAAATTTAACTTTTGCTTCTCGCCTAGTTTGATTTAAGCAGTGATTTTTATCACTAATTATGAAGAGCAGGGATACAAGGAAATACATTCTAGATTCGGGGACTTTATAAAATCCAAACGACAAGTTACGCGGAAATCTTGCACGTTTGTAAGCAAAGTGAATCAAAGGTTTGCATCTATTGCGTAAAAGTCGTGGAAACTGGCTTTAATGAGCGGGAATTAAAACGAGGCTGAATGAAATACTTTAGAAGACAGACGATGTCGGGGAAATTGAAAAAATTAACGCCACGGAAATCAAATGAATTTAAACTAAGAAAACACAAATATTTTGAAAAGAAAATGCTTGAACCTGTTTACATTTAATTTGAAAGCTCTTTAATTCCCAACGAAAATAAGACCGTTAAATTTGCTAATCTGTCGTACCATTATTTTGAAAGAAAACCGAGAAGAAAGAAAATGGGCTATCAGAAGAGTTGATGGAAGGAGTAGAGATGATGAGAGGCCCGAGATAATAACATTCATCCTGCAGTGCCTGTCTTGTCATGGCAAGGAACGGGATCACGTATTTAACTCTCTTTACAAGTTTTCTGTCATTAAACTCTGCACAAAGAGACTCTCATTTCCTGCGAAACATTATTTAAAAGGAGTTCATCTCCAAACGATTTGATAACTAGGTGTAATGTTCTCACAAAGTTGTAAAAAGTCACATTTTAAACAATAATCTTAACGGCGTTCTGTTTATCTTCCTTGAAAAGAAAGAAATCTCGGTGTTAACCATGAGACCGCTCTTGTCTTGTTCAACTTTATCTATTAAGTTTGAGACTTTTGGGAATCTAAGAGAAAGTATTTTATTTTTGTGAGCATACAGCTCAATTGCAATTATGAATGATACAAACAACAGCACTGTGCAATGAGGCTTCCCCAGTGTTTACTTGGCAAATGTACAGCGATACAATCACATCTTCGCAAAAAAGTTTCCCCTTCATCCCAGAAGACACCGTACAAAGCTCAATTCTAGTATAATATTTTTCTCAAATATCCTCTGTCTTAAGATATCCATATCTCTTTAATGAAAAATCGTCCCATTATGTAATCCGAGCTGTTATTGTGCAGTATCTAGCAACTAAATGCCATGTTAAAGCACAAGAGTGACTTTTACGTCTTCATCTAACTGTTATGTTCGGCTATGATAAAACACACAATACTAATTCAACTCTCAAACTACGTGTTCAAAGTAACGTTGAAATAAAATAATTCCACGCTTACATTTCTTGCACGTCGAGTGCATAAACTTGAGTTAAAACTTGGAAATCCTTTGTACAAAACTCGTGGGCTGTTTGTGTTCTAATGGTAATATTAACGAACGCATGAAAATCTTATAACGTTTACAAACGCAACGACAGCTAAAGCGTCGCTACATCTTCGAATCACCAAAACATTTTATGGCACGCCATGCTGAAGCGTTACAGCCGTGCTGGCGTACTTCGGCGGTGTTAGCACATAATTTGACCCAGAGTAGAAGTAAAATTTCGTGGTGCCAAAATGGTACGAAATATGTATTTCGCCACCACTTGAGCATTCTGTGAAAGTGTTGATCAAACGGCACAGCCATTTTGCGGAACTCTGGAAAACTCGCCACGCCACATGGCCAACTCGCAATTTGGTGGATGCGTTGTGAACGCCGTGTAAACATTCGCCTAACAGCAAGAACAAAGGAAGGTTTAATTGTTCTCGACAATGATTAGCCACTGGCGGACAATACCTACTTCTCGCCTGGCCCCGGTCGCCCTGTGATGTGTACTGGCCTGTGTTTAGCGGGGGTCATTAGCGCGGCTAACAAATCGACCACGAGCGACGACTTCCCGTCGTCAAAATGGATCAGTTCACAGTTTTTCAGTTAGCCTCGTCTCGTCACGTCATATGGCACCGAAACAAGTTCCGGTTTTCGAACTTGTCCGCGGGCGTGCTGAAATACAGTCGTGTTCAGGCTGTGTGTCTATTGTTTTCCGGAACTGCGGTATTCGTTACTCGATTCGTAACAACCAACTGTTCGGATTTAGATTGGGGTAGTTTCGCGCATATTCATAGATATGTCGTAAAACACTCGTTTAGAACATTTAATCGAACTGCAAAACTTGCTCCTTCTCTGAATCTGATTTTATGGTTTGACGTATCGATTGGGCAAAATGGGTGCTAGCTAGAAGCTGAAACTCTCCACTGTGATGTATAAAATCTTTTACCGACACTTCAAATCGCCGTTGCGTAATGAGTGACCGATCCATTAACAATCCATTAATATGGTAGCCCTCTGGTAACAGCCAATAATTTTCATTCAATTTTTATTAATGGGTTGCTAAGGTCTTAACGATCCACCGGAAAACCGCCACTAAGCCAAATACACCTCCAGGGGGTGCTATTTGACTGCTTTGGAATCCGCTTACCAAGCGACCATGAGGGCGCTATAAGAGCCAATTTTACCAAAATCCCTTCGTCTGATTGGCTGTTGCCATGGTGTTAACAGGTGAACGCTCTTTCTAACTGTTGTCTATGTACCCGGTCTTAATTTACGTAAATTATTAAATCATTAACTACTTCACCTGAACAAAACTTTTTGGACAAGGTGAGTGCCAGCATTTTCTTTTAGAAAAATGTTGACCAACATTTCAAAAAACTTAATTTACAAACTGGAATTTAATGCGGAGAAATCCACCAAAACTTTCCCAAATTTCGTAAACTGTTAATTTCGTCAGGGATAAAACGCTTCTGACCACTTCTGAGTCCTGAAAGGCAAAAAATTGACAATGTGACAAAAGAACCATTTAAAACCAATACTAGCCCAGTTTTTTTAAAATCAGCGTTTAAAACTAGTTAGTATTTTCTTTGTAAGTAGTGCTTAGATAAATGGATAGACATAGGTCTAAAAATATATAGCCAGTACGTTTGTTGATTTTATTGATTCGGTAGAACAGGATGTAAGCTTTGATTATGCATGGGGCACCTTTTTAATCAAAGGTGTAAGTGTTGATCCATCTCTTTCTGCCCCTCCTTCTTTGCAAGAATAGACAGTGTGGCCGTGACGTGCCATCTCGCTTGTTAGAATCATAATTGGCAAGTCAACACGGGCAATTGGCACAGGTATTGTGGTCGATCATCACTGCTGAATAGATTAATTTCACAGCTGCCCAAGTTAACCACACTTCAATGCCAACAGTACACACTTCACATTGACGTTTGCACATTGATAACTCTCTGCTAACTCAAACAGCGAGGCGAAACAATGGGCCCACATGTATGCGCCACTGATGTACCTAGGCCGGTACACGATCGCACAATGTGAGAATTACACTGCCATTGCCACTGGCAATTGATTTCATGTTCATACAATCACAAAAAAAGTACGCGTTAAAATACACAAACACACGGGGTTTTTTTGTATCGTGGTGTGTGGTAAAGGTAACGAACAAAGTTTCATTAAAACAAAATTAATCTGCTTCTGGCTGAAAAAAATTGTAATTTTGTGACAAAGAGAACGTATTTACTAATTTATTTAAAACAATAGCATTACTTGTTTAAAGGGTTGTTTTAATAAAGTTCATTAAATTTGTGCGCAGGGTACTATGCCTACAGCCAAGCTCACTTTAGAGGTGAAAGAAAATTCTAGCCTCAACCGGGATTCGAATCCAGGTCCTCCGCTTTTGGAAGTTGGGTAGTTTGCTCTATAATATTACACAATTTTACCATTAATTGTTCGTCAACACAGTTCACACACTTACTTCACATATTGTTTATAAATTAAAGTCATAATAAACAGAAACACATCATGTATATAAGTTACTGTTGCCAGTTCACCGTGCCGTGATATGATGAAATTCTTCGAATAACTCGAATTTATATGACATGTTTCAATCTTGTACGTGACATACCCACCCTATATCCGGCGAGATGTTTCGCTTCTCGCCGCCCACAGTTGCAACGAGCGCAACAATAAAGCCTAATGAAGAAATGAACTCGCGCCTCGGAATCGGGGAGTCTTCATGGAAACCCTTTCACTTTTCCCTTCGTCCCCGGGCAGCTAGGATATTTCTGGCGTCGAGTTAATTTTGCATCGTCATCACGCGCCAGAAGTGCGACGGCGCGTAGTCAAATACCATCTATAGGACGATCGAGATCTTGCCAACTGCTTACAGTAGCTAGTTGCTTTGTAGCACACTGGTTTCTATTTGCGTTATACCAAGGTATCGGGTATGGTTCCAATTCGGTTCAATTCTTTTTGTTTAGTTAATTAACGCATTGACTTGAATTTTCATTTTTGGATTCTTCCGCAAGTCGGTAGTTACAGTAGTCGTTTTCTATACCGACTTTTTTTGGGTTCTCTCGGGTGTCGATTCAGAAGCCAATAAACTCTACGCCAAAAATGTCCTCGACCCCGGCACGCCCCAATCCCAACACCACGTGGCCGTGCGCAGCCCACGTCCCATACGGTCCCAGCCAACTCACATTTGCCGCAGTTATTACTCGATAGAAAGGGTGACAGTTCCCGAAGTCCGAATTCTCACCCCCTTAAGAAAACATACCACCATCTCTAAATTACGTAGGCTTTCGCGAACGCCGTCAACTAAGCGTAAACTGTACGCTTATCCTCTAATCTAGCAAATGGACTATCAGCTGTTCAGAGCGCTAACCCTGGGGTTGCATTGCTATGTCCGAATACTATTTTATCTAGTTGTGGTGGAATTGTACACACTATAACTCTGTATGATGTTATTAGTCGAGTATTACATCAGAGATGAACAAAACCCCAGTGTAGTACAGGGTGAAATAATACTTGTCACCCGCGAAAAATAGAGTTATCAAACTACGAGCTTCTGTCTTCATTACAATGTAATGTATATGTACGCACATGGTTTGGAAAGGAATCGTAAAACAGTATATTTGTCATTTTAAAATAACATGCTTGTGACATATTTCCGCCATCGGCCGGAGAATGATTCCATTCATCCGCAGATAAATCTATTTACTACAACGTTCAATTATCGATGTCGAATATGCCCCAGGGGAAATATCGATTCAAAATGGAGTAGTAAAAGAAAATGCAGATGATTTGCTCCAATCAGTTTAATGACGTTATTTATTCATGCCTGGCCCTGTGTGGGTGAAACGATTCAGTCGACTGTCATAGGCCGGCGACGACGGCCCGTGTGCGACGCTTGCGATAAGCTTATAAGCACTCCCCCGGCCGGGCGAGGAGGCAATCCACCCAAAAATGAAATTAATAAAGTGGGCTATATTTAGACAAAATAAACCATACTTTGTATCTGTGTAATTAATTGAAAGGAAAAAAAAACAGTACGGATTAAAACTGAAAATTTCCAGCAGTACGTGTATCCAGAAAATTAAAAATTGATTAGTACCTAGTAAATTTAGTTCACGTGTACATAAAGTATGGGATTTTGAACGGATAATTGTCGGTGAAAGCTGAAGAATCAATTTACGAGCAGAATGAGAGCGGAATGACAAAGTACGGAAATGTGCAGATGGGATGTTCACTGCTAAGCTTCACAGAGAGGAGATGATACTTGACAGGTTAACAAGTCAAGTTCGCACAACTAAACACACACGCAGACAGTTACAATAAAAGTCAACGCAGCAGAATGATTCGTTTGATAAGGGCTTGGGGTGGGCTGGCCTGGCCTGGCCTGGCCTGGGGGTGATTGAGGGACAAAGATCGCTAGGGAATTAGAATGCGATTGATTCATTCTGTATCCATACATGCAAAGGGCGGAACTACCAAGTAGTTGGGCAAAAGTCTGGAGTGATATCTAAAGCTGCGTTGTCAGCATTCGGAAAGGAGAAACAGCTCATACGTTTGAGAAAACTTCAGTGGAAATGACTGGACTGAACTCCATTCAATTGCAGGGGGGAAATCGACAGGTTATTAAATCTTTATTAGCTAGAGCAAAGTTACTTAATAATAGTGTCGTTTTTCTGCTGCTACATATTTCATGTGTAACTGCCCGACCGCAACAAAGCAGATCATCGCAATGAATTGTCTTTACACGACCTAGTTTCATAAATCAATATTATTACAAAATTGTTATGAATAATAATAAATGTGCAGTGTAAATTTTAAATTCAATGCAATTCAATCCCAACTTCCTTTATTTTATTTTTCAACGTAGTCAAAATGAAACAATAAATTTGCTGAAGCCATCTGATCAAGAGCTTGTTTTAATTAAAAATAAAATTATCATAAAACTGAAATCCAGCGAGAGTTTAAGGGATTTTCATGTAGCTACATTGTTTGATGGGCAAAATAAAATCAACGATTAAAACAGTAGAGTACAGATTTTTTTAAAAGCGGGAAAAGTTCTTTACACAGGCTATTGAATTGAATATGGAACTCTCAATGCAAACAAAATATAAGTGTATACTTACTCTTGCGTGGAAGTTGGAGTATTTTCAGCCCAATTTCAGAAAATAACAACTAAGCTCGAAAACAAAGTAATATTACGAATACGGGAATCATATGAAAACACGGGATGGAATGGATTCTTGTTTTGAAATCAATGAGCTTCCTTTGTCCGCTATTTGGGAAGGACAAGCTGGTCACGAGTCCATGAATATTTCGCAGCGTTCTGCGAGATTGAGGTAAACATCGTCCGCTGTTCGACTGCCAAATGTGTCCCATAATAAAACAGAAGAGCCAGCAAAACTGCCCGATCGTCACAATCGCACAATTCAATGGGAATTTGAATTTTAAATACATTTTATTCCGATCAATGAATTGTGTTCTTGCGACAGAATGATAAACAAAATGTCATGATATTTTTTAGACGGGAAAACAAAGCGAGTGAATAGACAATGTCTGATTTCTAAAAGAAAATGCGAAAAAGGCGTTTTTTTAGCTAAGAATGTAATTAGCATTTTTAACCTTTTTCATCTCGTCAATTGCCTTATCTTGATCCTTCCCATAGAACGGTGCCATGCAGTCTCAAGAGCAACAAGGGTGGCTGCTAAGCCCAAGAGCTTCTTCGAGATGAGAGGGTTTTCGTTAATTACACCACTAAGTTAGGTAAGGAAAGCCGCCTTGCACAATTTCCATTTTCTTTACGTAGTCAAGATGTACGAAAACAAAATCTCTTTCATTTAAATGTTTTCAAGACACTCGAATAATTTTTTAATGTCCGAGATAAACGAATTTCTTTCGAATTCCTCACGGTGGGTTCACAACTTCACACATATTATTTACATGCCGGTATTTTTATCAAACGATTAGGCTCCTCAGTACCACCCATGGAATATGACGTGCATACGAATTATTGTCTACCTCTGCTGGCTCTATCGTTGAAAATAGTCTATGATAAAACGCGAGAGAGTTGGAGATGAAAGAGAAAACTAGGCCTATTCGGAAACCGTTTTGAAATATTTTCCCCCAGATCACCCAAAGGGCCGTTGTAAATGCTCAATTGGAGTATTTTTAGATAGCCTTTACAGCAAGACGAAAGAAGCATTGAAAAAAGTGCCTTCGAATAGACCTAGTTTATTATTTGTCTACAGCTTCCTCGCTTACAAACAGAGGCTATCTTTAATGAAAGAGCCAGCAGAGGTACAAAACAATAGGTCAGATCAAGGTTTCATGCAAGGCTTACCATGTTTAGTCATAAGCCCTACGCTGATTTCTGTTGAGGAGATTTTTCCTCTAAAGGTAAAAAAATATGAGGCATTGGTGGAGGTGCCGCTCTCATGAACCTGTTCTGCGGACTACAATTAGGCGCTAAACCTTATAAAATTATATGAAGTCGCTATTTCCTTGAGAACACTTGAAAGTGAGCTACTCGTTAAACTTACACAGTTTTTAAATTATAGACATCTTATAGTTTACATTTGACCATGCAAATGGTGGAGGTGCCTATTCTATGTTAAATTAGACCTGTTCTGCGGGCTGCGCTTAGGCGCAAATATTTAGGAAAAACACAGGAATTTGTTTGTTTTACGTTCATATAGAACCGGTTTTTCAACAGTTGGTTAAGAAACTAACAGTCCGTTAGCCTATTAATTTCTATAACAACAACCAATCGGAAGTGGTGATTTTGAATTAGTATTCGAGTCAATTTTCTATCAGTAATTGAAAAACTGGCTTTAAATAGTTAATCCAACGAGTAGAAAGTAGACATAGCCAACACATGATGACTAGTGGAGATGCCAGATTTGCATCAATTCGCACCTGGCCGGCAGATTGCGTTCAGGGGCCAGCCTAATCGTACATGCCGTGAAAAGCTTTATGCTGTTGTTTTCTGCGACAACACAGAGATGTTTTAAATTGAAGGATATGGTTACGAGAATCCCTGATTCGACCATAAAAGTATCTTCTAAAGTTAACCTATAGATCAGCGGAGCGAACCATTGGCACTGCTCAACGGTGGTGGCAGAGGCAGAAGCAGCAGTAGCAACGCTACGATAGAAGAAAACTAGAAGCTCGGGCCAAATAAATAGTTCCCTTGTGTCCTCGAGCTCTGTGGAGCCAGTCAGTCTTGTTTTAGTCCCGAGAACCGAGGAAAGGAGGAAAGCAGTAACGAGGACCCAGGGAAAACCGGCGACGGGGAAACGCCATCTAGCAAACATTTCCACAGGACGACGCTGGAAACGTAGAGCGAGCGAGACAGAATCTAAACTTGCTTGTTCAAATAGATGTGAAAGATTGCGTTCGCTGATAAAAATGTGTTTTTATTAATTATACCCATACGAGTAGGGATTTTTTCCCAATGAAAATGGTCTGTTTATGTTGTTGCCGTCTTTTTTTCAACGGAAGGTGGAACCAATCCTTGAGAGGAAATTCGTGTAAATTTTTAATTAATGTTTTTTAAGGTCCATTGTACTGAGAAGGAATGTAGTACGCGTGAAGAAAATAAGTATTCTTTTGGGAGCGAGCCTAGAATAAATAACAAAGACGAAAAACATCTTCTGGTTTTTTGTTTGCTCCGCCTAGGCTAAACTCTAAAACGGCTTGGGGATTGAGTTTTTCGAACATTAGTGCAGACATTTTCACTTTTTTCCTCCGACGCTGAGTACAGCTTGCGATCTTGTTTTTTAAAAATCCCTCAAAATGGGGCTCCCATTAGCTATTGTAGCCTCCTCTCGGGACCAGTGCGTATTATTCTGCAAAAGGGTTGCTATTTAGTCGGATTTTCGGCCTCTCATTAGCCTCCAGTTGATGTTTAATTCCTCGATTTATTTTTATTAAACTGTACAAAAAAATCTCTGAAATTTCATGGAATGGCGCGTACATTTTCCGAGCATTGTGATTCGACACACAAAGCAGTCGGCAGAGACGTCTGATAATTAAATCTCCACGTGTGCAAACACAGATAGTAAACCGCTTTCCTTTAATTGGACGCGGCCGGTATCACTTTATTGTTTGTGTTGAAATAATGATATTTCGGGTCGGATTTTCGCCCCCGGCATCGGACAGAGCGGACTAATTGGGCACGCCGGCGATAGTCTCTTTTACCAGCCCATTTGCTCTAATTGATGGCTTTGCGAGCACTGCACGCCAATCACGCAAATCAATTTCGATTACACCACGAAACGGCCATTCTAATACAACCAACAATATGGCATGCAAATATTTAACAAAACCATAAATGTGTCTTAACCAATTGCTGCCATCTGCGCGAAAGGGGAAACGTTTCGAAACTTGTGGAGAGATTTGATTTTGAAGTATTGGAAAATGGAATTAAAAAACTCTGAACGTTTGGATTTCATTTAAAAACTGTACCAGTTGTATCGGAAATATGTTCATTGAATGTAAAAAACCACGACGAAACAAAGCTGTTATGGAATTAATTAAACAGAAACATTCCATTGAGCGGATTTAAAAGCGGGCGGATTGCGTTGTGGTATATATATGTAGGTAGTGAGCGGTGTGGTCGTTGGATACGCCTCGGATCTTATTCCAACAGTCTAAGCCACGATGCGAGGTAGACGAGATAAAGAACTGAAAAGAATGAAATGTAGAAAGAGCGAGAGAAATGGTGATGAGCTAAGAAGTATAAAATGACACGAAGACGGATATCACTGGATTAGGGAATGCACAAAAACAAATTGAAACGAGTTTAGAACGTGACGCAGACGTTTGGTTTAAGCCAAGGATGGATAAAGCTTGTCGCGTGGTGTACGTAGCACCGTCCGGGACAAACATTGAGTCAAACTAAATACGGTGCTTTTAGCGTCACGGTAATCTAGCGATAGATCGTTTAAAAAAAGATTAATTAAAACTTACGAAAAGATCAGCGAAATAAACTGGCACAAACTGGGTTGTAAAGGAAAACTGAAATAAGAATGACACGGGCGCGCCGGGCACACAATATCCGCCTGGCTAAATAATCTCGGCGGATGAAAAGCGACGTTTCCGCGAAAAGCAAAGTTTCGCAAAGCACATTTTCTTCTGAGCGGCTAAGAATCTTGTCCTAGCGTCAGTCGCACGTTTCATTGCCCGCCCGTTCTGCTCTCCAATTATTTGGGGCGTTGAGGGAGGGGGCGCGGCCACCGCCACGCAAGATTGAAATGTTTCAACCATCAGCTCACGGCCGGTTGATGAAGCTTAAGACACAAAGGCCTGAATAATTGCTTACGCAAAGTTTGATTGTAATAACAGTAGTAAAACAGCTGTGATGGCTGGGTGGGTGAGTGGGTGGGAGGCGGCGGCGCCGGTGGTGAGAAAAGGAATCGCAGGCACCGGGGAATGCAGAAATGTAGTACAAAACAAGACGATATGGTACCAGTCTCGGTCCCTCTATCAAGACATGGCTAATTAGCTGCAACCAAATTGCGGTACTTAATTACAACAGGCTCGTTGCCGTGTTCCATAGAGCACGAAATTAATTCTGCCCAGCGTTGAGCTACTGAAATGCGCCCTGGGCAGGCAAAGAATGTAAAGAGAGGGCGAGACGGAGAGAGACAGAGAGATCATAGAAGCGAGACAGAGACTGTAACGAACGGGAATGAACGACGCAAATAATTGATAGTGACAGAGAGAGTTTTGAAAAAAATCTCGCTCTCTTACTAATTTTCATTATCAATCTTGCCTTTCGTTTCCCCATTGGAGGAAAAAAGTACTAACGACTTACATGCTTAAATTATACGAGCGTAAAACAGAACGGCGCGGAGTTTTATTTTCTCTAACAGTGTAATCACGCCAATTTCTGCAATCTTACTACTTTCTTTTGAAACGGGAAACATCCCTCGAAATTGTTTTAATTTACAGCAATAGTTCGAGAACTTTATCTTGGTGAAAAAGTTTCTATTTTACGAGGAACAGCGGGTAAATGTTCGTCCCAGCGTTTTTTGCGCGTGCATACAGAATCTTGTTTGATGACCGCCGGTGGTGAGTCCGACAAACATCCGAACTTCAGCACATGAACCATGCAGCGAGCGTGATGATAACAAAAACCATTTTTATTTTTGCTGCCCGCAAAATTTTCCGCGCGTGCTTTACACCGTGATAAAACCTGGGTCGGGCCGGCCCGGCTGTACTTGGTTGGCATCTACGTGACTCCGGCATTGTGTGGGCAGCACAATTCTCAATCCTTCTTATCGCCTCCCTCATTACGCAGGCAAAGGTCGTTCGTTTGCTTGTCGACGGGCACATGCAGGCCCAAGCTCGGTGAGTTGTTGCCTCTTTTCTCGCCGACGCATCGCCGTGCGTCGTCGACAAAGTCGTGCGTCGTGCGTTTTCTCCGTCGATTCATAGTTTTCACATCACGAGACACTTTGCGTCACAGAAATGGCCGCTGTTTTCCTTCCATCCAGATGAAGCGTGCATCGAGTGAAAATTGAGATCATCGTAAATGTCTCAATGGGATGATTATTACATGAATTGATAGCCGGTATGTGATTGATTTTTACGTGGCATAACATTTCAGCTACGTGAAAAAGCGACCATTTCTGTGACAAACGTGGATTTGTAAAAACTATCAATACACGTTGGACTCTTCTCCGTTAAGAAGTTGAGGTTGCTGTCAACTGCTGTATTTGTGAAGTTTTAAGTCCATTTCGCTTATGTCTACCTTTTGTTTCTATTTATGAGATCTGAAATATTTACCAACAGCCCACGAGTTTTTGTTCAAAAAAAAGATTTGACATTTTTTTCTTAAAAAATCTTATGTGGCAGGTAAGTAAATACAGGAGTTCACTTAATTATTAGTACAGAAAAGTGGTCACCAAAGAGAGTATAGTATAGTGATCACGAAAGTAGTGACGAAAATTTGAGTGTTTGTAGAATTCCAATGCATACTTGATAATTATACGTCACAGCACGACAAAGTCAATTTTTCATTTCGCACGCAATAAACACACACACATCAAAATGTCTGACAGAACACCGAGATTTCTCATGTAACCATTCATCACGTGTGCTCACGCACACGCACTCGGATTATGTTTGCGAAACTGTATCTAGCACATCGCAAAAGTCGTTTGTGTTGTGTTGACAAGCAGCAACGAAGTGTGAAACTCCCTGGTTCCCGTCGATGGCTCGAAGTTTTCCTCGGTCGCGCCACGCCGCGTCCCGTCACCCTGCGAACACGCGTGACAGGCGCAGACAACGCAAGAGTCGTGCTTACCGTTCTTTCGCCCAGGTGTTTCACGCGGCAGTTGAGGACGGCCGACTGGCCGACAACCGCCGTCACATTTCGAGGCGACACGTCGTCAAAGTAAGGACGCTCGACGCCTCTCGTCACGTCAATAAACCGGCCCGGCTTAGCACGCAAACTTTCCCCAACAGACGCCGAAGTTAACGGGTTGACGCCTGGAACAGGTAAAGTTACATCGCAATTAGAAAACTAGCAAACAAGACTGCCTCGCGGAAAACTGTCCAGCGATATGAAAACGCCGTAATGTGTTTCAGAGACGTAACCTAACGCAATCTCTGAAACACATTACGGTCCACCTAGACTGGATAGAAAATATAATGGCTCGAGGCATCTGAAGATTTTTTTTTCTCTCCTTCGGAATGACGTGTGGTAAGCTAAATGGGCTGGATATCAAGTTTCCGGACGGGAGCCGTGCGGTGAATGATGACCAGCCGGCCATTCTTGGGAAGCGAGTGGGGCCGTTGCGGCAGCGCCAGTGCAAGACTGTATCTTCACTCGCCCTGTTTTCTGTGCCCTGGCCGGCTGACAAATTGAAATGACCGGGCTAGGTCAGAGCCGCGTTGTCATGACCCACGAGTTTCACATTCCATCGTCAATGATCCAAGAGCGCGATGCGATGTAAGACCATACAGTGGCCGGCCACATTCGGAGTGAAAATGTTGACAAGTAGGCACAGAAATACACGTTGTAGATAGTCAAAGTGGAATCGTAAATTACACTTTGAAACCTTCACTGAAAAGTTTTAGCCAGGAGAAACTTTGACGGAACTCCATCTCATTTTGTAGCATTGGGGAATCGAATGAGACAAAAGTTCCTTGAACATTACTAAATTAGTCTGAATTTGAAGTTTATTGGCAATGGATAAAGTTGAGAGTTCAGAGCAGTACGTAAAACTTGTTTTATTTGTTTGTGAACGATCCACATCTATAACGCGGACAACGAACCGTTTTCAAAGTGTATTAATTTAATTCATGAAATAAGCGTAGCCTGAATGATGTTGACAATATAATTATAATAATTTTCCCATTATTTCACTGCGCTTACATTATTTGGACGCCACCCTAATGTTTTAAATGAGTTAGTAGCTCAATTTTGTAACAGCGTGAGAGGACACTAAACAATAAAATTTATTTGCCAGGCCAGACGTTATAATCTGTCATAATAAAAATTACGATGTAGCCCTGTCACCTTTTGAAACACATCAAAATATAGACAAAGTTTCATTTCGCATTTCTGTTACTGATGATTGCGTTATATCTAGCGCCAAACGAATAAATATAATTACAATATTAACTAGTGGAACAAATTATTTACGTTCACGTTACAGTGAGCGGAAAGTCCCTTGACAAATAAAAAAACTAATTTCATTAAACAAACAACAAACGCATATTATTCTAACCATCGTTAAATCAACGCAGAGCATCACCACAATATGAAAATGATCAACTCTATCCTATGGTTTAAAATACAAGCTTTTCGCCCACGAAGTCGCAAAAAAAATTAGGCGTCGGCCCGAGATTTGTTGTCGCAGGCATTCTGCGGCTGGTTGCGTCCCAGGAGGGTAACTAAGGAAGTATATTAGGGTCGTATATGAGACCAGCCCAGCCACGTGAAAGCTGGTGGTGAAGAGAGCTTCATCTCCGTTCCACCTCAGCTGGCATTTACCTAAGACTACGACACAAGTGATGCTGTTGGCCTCCTACATTTTTCATGAGAACTCGAGGAGGAAGCTCGCGCGTGAAATGTTAAACACTTCGTTCTCCAAAGTTCTTGCAAAATCATTCAAGACAAAGTGTACTTTGTAAGCTATCTGAAAATATTTCCCAAGAGCTAGTAAATAGCATGTGCCACTTTTTCAATTGATTACGAGCTTTGTTTCACAAATTTAAAGCTGTCACAGTTTAACGGTTTAATATCTTCAGCATGCCGGATATGGTGAGCCATACGACCGACCGGACAGGAGATTAGTAGTTGTCTGCTATGATGCCAGTCCGTCAAATACACCAATAAGGGCGGTGAAAGGTGAAAGTTGGTCCGGATGTGCAGAAATGCTGAAGGCTATTGACACGTGGTGAGCGGGTCTTCCATTATTAGCCCTTATGGTAAATCTGGCGTATCGCGGTCGGAGGGTGTAAGCTGCTCAGAGTACATTTTCACCGTCTCCTCAGAGATGGAAAGTGAGAGAGAGAGGGAGAGAGAGATGAATAATTGAAGGTAAGATGTCTCAAGCATTGTGCCGAAGAGCTGAGAGAGATTTCTTATATCAGTGACCTAGATGACGAAGGGAAGCTGAACCCCAACGCATACGGAAACCCAGTATTCTGTACATCCGGCTTACAAACTGTGCGCAAAGCCATACAATTCGGTAAAGCCTACCACTAATTGGTACCGACGGAAATCAAGCCTATTCAGATTTAATTTTATCACCAATACAAACCGTTACCTTGGCGAACTAATGAAAACAATCTGGACAATAAAACGTGTCAGTTGTGAGTAACACAGAGCCCGATTTCCAAGCCAATTATGATAATGAGCATGTCACATTTGATCGCATGCATACTTTCAGCGACATGTAACAAGATCTTCACATAAAGCGCTGATGAAGAAAGTGTCAACCCTCACCCCTCACCCGACATTTCATCTCATTATTATCATC
The DNA here is from genome assembly GCA_003287335.1 of Lednia tumana. NCBI lineage: Eukaryota > Metazoa > Arthropoda > Insecta > Plecoptera > Nemouridae > Lednia > Lednia tumana. The sequence continues at coordinate 23,932 of QKMV01000089.1, forward strand.
CAAGAATAGGATTTGTCAACACCCGTCACACTGCTCTAAAAATATGCCTGAATAAATTATAAGCAGGTATATAGCCTGATTTAAAATTTAAATTGAATAAGATATGTTGACTTAGTCTCAATCAATCGTCAGCTAGAGGGAGAGAAACTTTGTGCCGTATAAAAACCAAGCCTGTCAAATTTCAATTCACATAATATTTTCAAAAACTGTCAAATTTATTCACTCTTTCTTTCCAGCTCGAGTTGGAATAAACTTATAGGTGAAATCCCTGGCAGTGACACCTTTCACAGCAGAGATATACTAATAACAATCCCGTTCGAATGTTGGCAGTTTCCACCATCAACATAATCGAGTCTATGCATCTGCAATCTTACGCCAATTAGCAGCTCAATTGTCAATGTGCTGACGTGTGCATTGAAGAGGATTAATTTTCAACAATGTACCGTACTTTGAAACTAATTATCATCGTGTTGTGTGGCAATTAACGGGCACAGCCTACCCAGGTGAATGATGTAACTCACGTCGTTGAGCGAACGCGGGCGAAATCGGTAGCCCCCCATTTTCAAAGAGAAATTCATCACATACGAGGCAACAGTGAAAGGTTACGTTGTTTTATCGTACATACGTTCGAGATTGTTTTGTCTCTACTTTGCTTCAGCACCGTGCGCCGAGTGAAAAATTATACACGAGCAGCTCAGCGCAATATTGTACCTACCGTAGTAATTGAAGAATGTAGACCCAAGATTAATCTGAAAACTTTCAAGATGTTTTCTTCTATTGGCATTTCTTTTAGATTTATCCAAAAATGGCCGAAAAAAGCATTTTTGAAGGATTTATGAGAATTTTTGAGTATTTATAGATCAATTTTCGGAAATAATGGTTCGGTTGCAGGTATATCTATTAGTTCCACTGCCTACAAATCCATCGCGCATTCCATAGCTATCTAGAGCAGTTAGCGTTTAGACTTAAGCCATAGAAAATTTGGTTAGAAAACCAAAGGATCCCCCTCCCCTCCCCCGAACACATTAGGCCTCAATTTCGTCTCTGTGGAGGGTGGCCTTGATTGAGCCAATTCGTGATCCTTTACCAAGATGAAATACAGCAGTTATAGAAAGTTTTCTGGAACTTGATTTTGAGTCTGAAACTTGAAGTTTCATTTCCGGGAGGATTTCTTTAATGAACGTTCGCATCAGACGCACGAATCGTATTGTTATCTGCAAGCTTTACGCTTGTTCCGTTGTAATTTACTCGCGTAGGTACAGCGACTTATTCCACTTTCACGCCTCCGCCTTACGGAAAGTTGCAAAGTTCTTTGATTACTCGGATCACAGAGCAAGACGCAATGGTTTCCGTTCCGCGGCAACCTGTCGTTGAATCGCGAAACAAGTTGGCAATAAGTTCCAGTTTTAATCAAATTAACACAAAGCAGAACACTTATGCGTTCTCCTGACGAATGTGGGTGGAAATTCACGATAAAACAAGAACGCGTCTCTCACGACAAAGCTTTTCAGCACGGAAGCATTTGACGGTACCTTCGACCATGCTATTGTGGGAATGAGATGGCCAACGCGATCGGAGTCTGCCGTGTTCGAACTAAAATTCTATCTCTGTTGTAAATACCAACCTGTCCTGGTTTGTACTTAATCCAGTGCATTCCACGCTGATTGTTCGACCATGTGCCTTCGCTCTTCTCATTTTGTGATTACGTTTTATGTAGTGAATTCTGTTGATAATACATTATAAGGAAAGCATATGATTTCCTACCAGTTTATATAATAACGTTAGACGGCATCCCTTTGACACTAACCTCTCAGATAAGCATGTGCTATCCCTGAAGGGGAATTAGTCGAAGATTATATTAGCACATAGTGTGGCCAATGATTAACATCAGAAAAACTTTAATATCTACCGTTAAAAAATGAATCCGAAAAGCTTTTGATAGATAAAAAATTTAGATAATATCTACATACATCTTATATCCATGGTCCGTGAGTTTGAACATCTCACACACCTTCCTACTCACATTCCGCAAATATTCGCAGCGGTTTCAGTAAACTTACTCATTGCACTGTACACCATTCATAATACACAGGACTAAGCCAACTTCGTTTACCATCACGTGGCATGCTTGGCCAAGCATAAGCTTTTACTGGTCGACCTGTTAAATTTGCACCACCACAATCCTAACCCCGTTCGCGCGCCGACTGTCATGGGAAGACAGGATTCCCACAGAAGCTTTGCACCATATTGCTATCTACGCTCGCTGCATTTCTCACTGCACGTCGTTGCCTTCGCACGACGTAGGTACTTTAGTGACCGAACGAAAACGGTGCAACAACTCACTCTGTATTCTAGGAAAGCGTGTGCAAACAATTCAGTACTTGTATTTATAATAATTCTCAAACAGCTGTTCAGTTTCTGTGTTGATATTAATATGCATTGAGATTGATTTCTTGCGAAGAACACCTGCAAATCTTCCGCATCAGAGCACTATTGAATTTATTCATGCAATATCCTGGATTTATTAAAAGCAAAATAATCTTACCATGAGAGGATAATGTGAACCGACAGATTTATTTGCGATTTCAAAGAAATATGGGGTTCCCTTAGAAAATATTTTTTTAAATTTTGGATTGGTATATTGTGCGAGTTTTAGTTCGAAGAAAAAAAACTTAAATATTCATCTCAAGTAGTCGAACAAACCGAAGGAAAATTTCACCGGATACTCCAATTATTCTGCTTCAAAATCTTAAGTTTAATCGGTATACGACTTCAGCGCTGCATAAACTAGTAACGAAACTATTAGCACATCCAGAAACTATGCCGACATTGGACATGTAAAACGAAAATGTGCTCGGTGCGCATTGCAAAACAAACGCAAGTTTTAGATGTAACATCCGTATTGCGCTCCAGACAGCAAAATGCAGATAATCTCAGCTGCAGTCGCGTTACCAATTCCCTTTCAGTTCATCCCTGCATTTTCACATCATCGAATACACGTTCTCTACCAACCCAGGATATAATTTCTCGCTAGACAAAGACTTGAAGTATTCGTTTGAGTCTCTCATAAAGCGGCCGAGCTTAGGTAAATGCGGCTTGATGCTCGCAGCAAGGCTTCGTTACAACCTACGTGGCATCTAGCACTGAACATAATTCCACTCTGTCATTTACACACGTTACCACGTCGAAAGCATCGCGCTCCGAAATTGACAATCGAAATATCAAACGCGCATGGATGTGTATCGCATGCGTCGTCTTCGTACATATCATCCAGTTGAAAGCAATGTTGAAGCAGGAACACTACAGAGCACACAGATGTTTTTGCTTCATTTATTGACCTAACGAATCATTAATTACCGTGAAGAATACGATGTAAAACTTTGTTGAATGCTGTATCACAAAATATTTTTTAGGTTACTTCTCTGAGGAAAGACAATATAAAGTTGTGCATTTCGCGTTCGATAAGCTGCCATTTGAAACTGGTGAGTATTTCTGGTCTGCGACAAGAGTAAGAGGCCTTGGAATGGTGGCTGAAGTTTGATTTCGATCCTGCCATGACAATGTCTAAGCCAATTGTCTAATAATACAGGACCCGTCTGTTCGTGACCAAGCTCGTGACCTGACTGCAACCCTTTCGCTCCGTCTCTCCCTGTCGTCCTCTCTCTCTCTTCTGTCTCTCTCGATCTTGTGCGAACGAACGCTCCCAAATTCTCTTCCTGAATAATGACGAGAACCAATGTGGCATGCTTAGTAGGCTTGAAACCTAAATCGCAATCTACGCCAAACTTGAGGTAATTCAACATGATCAAGTGCAGACCTATGAGCAAATCAGCATCTTGAAAGGGGTTGATTGACCACATAATGATGCATTGCTCATTTGTGAAATATAAATGGCTTTGCCAATTGTTTATTAAACCAATTATTCATTTCAGTCAATTATGTATGAAATTGACCAAACTGCTGTCTGCATTGAAGCATTTTATGATAAGATTTTTTCAAAGTAAGATCACGGTTGGTTTTTTTCAGGTTCATTAGCTATTATTTTACTCTCATTAAAATGTTCTGTTTGTCATGCTTTAAACCCTTTTTTAGAAATCTCTTTCAAGAACTTAATTAAAATGAGAGTTCAAAACAAATTGATGAGACTTTTAATGAAAGCTTTTGAAAGTCTATAAAACACACAAAGTCTCAAAGAGAAACGATCCCGGCTTTGCATAGTTAGTTTTCCTGAAATGGACTCGACCAATCATGGCTACGGGTCGGCATCCGGGCCAGGTGATGTGAGATCAGTTTCTACCGCCAGCTCAACCATGGCTAAACTTGTTAAGATATTAAATACATTCCTGAACAGGCAACATGTTTGCTAAAACCAGTCTCTGTGCTCACAGCATTATTGCTATTTTCGCATTCGAGCAAATAGCAATGCGGCAAAACACCACAGCCCCCGCCAGTTGCATTTGAATTATGCCCGAGCAATGAGAGAAGACAACTGATGCATTGCATGTGAAAAGATAATTTGAAAAAAAAAAACGCTGCTCATTCCACGTTTAAATCGTTTTATTAAAATCGTGTTGCCATTTTTGGGCCATAAATTATTCTCGTGCATGCAGAGCGACCCAAATGACTTCTTCATTCGTTCCTGGGCAATTTTCTTTAAACACGCGGTTTCATATAAAATTGACCAAAAATATTTTAAAAATGAGATATTTCCTCAACATCGTTTGGGAGTGATTTAAATTTTTGTTCAGCTTCTGGTGTCTTAAAATTGCGTGGTGAAATTTCTTGACGGCTTCCAATTTAAATAAAGCAAGCCACTTGATAGGAAACCCAATAGAAGGTGTAGGTACCAAATAGAAACTCGTATGAGATTATTTAGCATACGTGAACTTTATTTTACAAGTTATGATTGAGCTTCAACAGTTTAGTTTAACTTTCGTTTCAGGTGTGCCCTGATCGACTAACTTTTTTCCAAATCTCTGGTTAAAGTTTGCAAAGTTTTCGTTCTTTGAAGCATGCACGCAAAGCCTGAAAATGCCTAAAACATATACAATCTTTCTGGCGAATGGGGAAATGTCTTTCCCTTCGGTTACAGCCCTAACAAAATTATACGATATTGTTCTGTCAGAGGCAAGTCACGAGATGAGCCTATATACTTTCGAAAAGTCCAAGCCAGTCCAATTTAATTAAACCCACGAATGTAATCACACATTGGTATTTCTTGCCTTCATCGAAACAATCATACAAATCCGATTAAACCAAGAGAGCCGTTATCAGAATTTCATTTATCCCAGATCACTAAGTTTTCGCTTGGATTTAGGGGTGAGCTTAGCGTACCAAGTGTGAATTACAAGTCTTCTTGCTCGTTTTCCAAGTTTGGTTCGAACAACGAGTCCAATTAATTCTAGATTACGGCAGAATAGATGTTGTTTGGTGGTAAACTTACCAAGTCCATTCTACGGTTATAATAATAATATGTTAGTCGATGGATTCAACCATTCAAGTTGGTATCGATCTAGTCCCTGGAAAGTTCTGACTGACTGCAATATGGTTGATAGCGTCCTCAAGCATGCACAATATGCAAACGGCACGCATTTCTCACAACAAAAGTTGGCAGAGATTATAACCTTTAGCCTTTAGAGCGCGGATAATAATAATATGGTCGTGATTAGTTGTAAAGGTAAGGAAAGTCAAGAAAATAAAAACCCCTAGATTATCTGTAATGCAACTTTTCCAGTTTCTCTGCTGGTTTATTTCTTCTTAATTTCACGCAAGTTTTAGATTCATTTTAATCTTTATTAATTGCCCCCGACAACCTTATTTTTTCCCTTTTTTAGTTGACTATAGACAAGAAATTTTACCCTGTTGGATACTTTTTTCCATGGTATGATATCGTTGCTTTCTAATCTAGTTTAAGCCCATCATTCTATTTTATTTTATATTCCTTCATCTTCGTTGCACTTAATAGCCATCCCGAGCTCGCGCCATCTTTTTCCCTATATAATGCTCGGCATTATTATACGTGATCTTGCTCACTCTCTTCTCCCACTTTAATACTCTTAGGAATGAATTTCATCTCTCTTCCACCCACGCTGGGACGTTTCTATTCAACTCATTAGCCTATAATATAGTGTGTTCTCTTTCCCTCGCCCTGTTAGTAAGCTAACCTCCTCGCACACATCGTGCTTTCTTCGTCATCGTCCTGGATTTACGCATAACACTGTCCTTATCCCACTCGTACGCCCCATTGCTTCGCAGATTAATTACTGCTGCCTCCTAATCGAGGAGACCAGGATAATGAAGGTCTGGACTTATTCCACCTAATGCTGATTTGTGTTCAGGATTTCCCTAAAGTATGCCTCTCGTCCTATATTAGCTCAACTCTGTGTTGAGTACCCCGGTAGCATACCTTTGGAACATTCAATAATTACAGGATTGCTCCTCGCCGGTTTAAAACAATCTCTTTGCAGGATTTTGTACATCTCGGTGTTCGTTAGCGATACTAGGCTACCACATGACGTCATCATTGAATGAGAAACAAATCCCGCAGTGGATGCAAGCTGCAACGTACACGAGTGAGACGGTGCAGCATCTTCCTTAGGGAACCGAACGGATTCGTCGATCTCCATTGATGATCAATCTACCGTCGTAATACGCAATTAACGCGGCAGCATGTCCCATTTATTTGGAGAGAAGACAGAGCGCACAAGCGAGTGAGTCTACTACGTCTTGAAACCGCGAATATTATCAATTTAGATCAATTTAGCGCATCATCGCTCAACACACCTATTCGACCAGTATGAAAGAAAGGTGAAATATGATTCAAGTTTGAATTAAACCTATCAGAATATGTGATACGTTTGAATACGTTTGGTCTCTCTGAGAGCGTTGCAGAGTTTATTCCTGCACATTATACCTCCTAATTTGCATGTGTGGATATGGTTAGCTGTACCATGATGTTTCAATTTTTACTTCAAATGTTCACTTTTATGACGCCCTCTTAACTCAGCAATCTCTATTCCCATTTCAGTAATAAAATACAATTTCGTTTTTATAGAGATGAAATTTTAAAATTACCATCACTTTGAAAACTTCTATGTAGCCTTTTTTTATATCATGCAATTTCGAGCCAATTATAATATAACTGAGTATTATTTTACGAACAATTTTAAATGCAACAGAAACAATGTGTGAATATTGACAAGACCCAAGATAAATCCAGGTCTTGTTCGTCTCAATATTTAGTTAGCTAACAAAAAAAAAAGACTGTGGAAACAGTTCTGTTGATTGTTTTCAAACTGCTTTGTACTCGGTGTTTACAGCGAGAGAATTTAACCGCACAACTTTTGGATCATTGCGATATCTACATCACCGACGCATGCTCTCATCCAATCCGCTGGCAGAACACTGAGCAAACTTCAACGGCATTGTAACAGCAAATTAGGGAAACGGATGTAACGAAAATGAGTTAAATAATGAAGTGTATTTAGAATCCTGTAGATGAAACGGTAATTTGTACACAGTAAAGGTATATATGCAAGCTAAAAGGAAACGACACAGAGGTATCTACGCCCACGAAACACACATAAGATAGAGGGAGAGATCACGAGTGGAGTGATACAGGGAGGCGGGGAGGAAGAGGAACATAATAAATGAGAGGGATTGAAAGTTAGACAGAACATCGTAGTAGAATTGAACATTAATTCAATTTCTCCGAGTTAGGCAACGAAGGAACCGCCGAAGAGGGTGAAGCACGTATAGGCATTCTGGAGTGGAACAGGGTCTATGCGCATCTATTGCAGAAAATACATTAATGGGACGTGGCTTATCTAAGCCGAACCAAATGTGCTGGACCGATGTCTGACGGCTTCGCGTTGGTAATGACGAGAAAGAGAATTCACTTGATTTCGTTGGTTTGAATAATGCACCGGTTTGATAGTGTTCACGACACGTGCACGTCGTTCTTGTAATTATGTGGAATTGGTTGACGAGCTTTCCTTCGTCTATTAGAGCAAATGATGACACTAATTGTGAATCACAGTAATAGAAAAGAAAAAAGTAATGAGCCGGCTTTAGCTTGCGCAGTAAAAGAGGAAAGAGCGAGTAGGTAGGTGCTGGAAACTTCCATCGACAGCAGAATGGGATTGGCTGAAGTGGCATTGGCTCAATTGAGGGTGGCAAGGAAATCTTTACTGCACTTACCGGTGATAAACCCACCGTGATACCTAATATCGAACTTGTTGAGGTTTCAAAAACAAGCTTTTTTCCCGTATCTCTGCTTTTCGACACGGCTCCTTAAAATAGGTGACCTGAAATTGATAAAAGTATTTTTTGCTTTGGCGTCGCTCTCCCGCTTCTAGCGGCAGAATGTGTTAAGGATCAGTAGACCCGGAAAGCAATAATTTCCGATGTAAAATGTGTTTTCGAATAATATGTTAGCAGTCTTAAAGCTGACTCTATTTCAAAAGCGTTTTCAAAACGGAAATTAAGTTTAAAAAATTGAGTGAAACTTTAGCCGCGTACGGGTTACAAGAAATTTCTTCGGAAATAACTAGCCCCAAACTTGAGTAATAAAAATAAAAAAACTGTGTTCGATCGATTCAAACTGTAAAGAAAAAAAGCGTCGCTGATCGACTGATGGACATCCTTGATTTAGAGTCAGCGCTCGAGTAGAGTTTCGCCAACTTGTCCCATACAAGCTGTCATCACCACGAATTATGAACCTACTCTTTAAGCAATAAATTCATACTTCCACCAGCTATACGGGCTGGAAATTGGTTGTTCTCGATTTCGAATCGAGGCGTATAAAAAAATCGCATTTAGAAAGGGCGACAAAGCGATTTTCGTCTTATTTTCTGTGTTTGATGCTCCACCAAAACCGACCTCTTGCACAAACGGTTGTTTTTATCCGAGGTGATGAAAAATGTATTTTATGATTTATCATCTTAGCCATATATTTCCAGGGTGAATCGGCAATTTATGGAAAGCTGTGCACTATACATACTATATAT